>CAJRAI020000185.1:0-2500 GCA_907164885.2 Dolomedes plantarius | reverse complement strand
GCCGCCGTATACCTCAAATTGAAAGCTCCGCGACGCATGACGGTGTCAACACAGTGCATGTTGTTACTTCTCCCACTAATATATGCAAAACGGTTGTTATTTTTGATAATACATTTTCGGGATTAGTGGATACTGGCAGTCATTCGACGCTTCTTAAACATTCCGCGTGGATTAAACTAGGATCACCACCCTTGACGAATAGCACTACTATGTTAACTGGTTTCGGTTTTTCAAAAACTAAAGTCATTGGTTCTTTTGCTTCCGAAATTAAAATAGATGATCACATTTTTCCAGTAAATATCTCCGTTGTTCCAAATAATTGTATGACTTTCGATCTCATACTAGGTTGCGATGTAATCCAACAGGCGAATTTAACTATTACACCTGACGGTGCTATGTTTTCCAAAATTTCAAAACCTGATGATTCTGCCGTACATGACGATTTTGTAATGACAATTTCAGCCGATCCTCCTTCTTTTGATATTGGTCCTAACATTTCTCGCCAAACCCGTAGTGACGTTGAACAGCAATTGTTGGCCTACAAACCTAACAAAACGAAAACTGCAAACATCGAACTTGATATAACGCTTACTGACGATAAGCCAATTTCCCATACACCCCGACGCTTACCATTTGCAGAACGTGATATAGTGGATGCTCAAATTGACGAATGGTTAACAAATGGAATTATAGAGCCATGTTCTTCCCCCTACGCTAGTCAAGTCGTTGTCGTTCGTAAAAAGAACGGTCAGCCGAGAGTTTGCATAGATCATAGGCAATTAAATCGTAAGTTAGTTAAGAATCATTACCCTTTACCTTTGATCGACGATATTTTGGATCGTCTCCAAAATGCCAACATATTCAGTACACTCGATTTGCGTAATGGATTTTTTCACGTCCCCGTAAACGAAAAGAGTCGTCGTTACACCAGTTTTGTGACGCATTCAGGCCAATTTCAATTCCGATATATGCCATTTGGATTAAGCTCTTGTCCTTCTGTTTTCATGCGATACATAAATGCCGTTTTTCGTGACCTTATTGCCAAAGGTATTGTACTCCCATACATGGATGATCTCATCATTCCAGCGAATAATGAGTCTGAAGCTCTTGAACGTCTGAACACTGTTTTGATTGTAGCTCGTGATTATGGACTTGACATAAACTTTAATAAGTGCCAATTTCTGTATAACAAAATTGAATTTCTAGGCCACATTGTGGAGCACGGAAAACTGTTCCCCTCCTCCTCCAAAACTAAAGCCGTTCTTAATTATCCTGATCCCAAAAGCACAAAAGATGTCCAACGTTTTTTAGGTCTTACTGGATATTTTCGTAAATTTCTTCCCTCTTATTCTACCATAGCAAAACCCCTTAGTGATCTGCTTCGTAAGGACACCCCATTTCAATTTCAGACTGATCAGAAAGCCGCATTTCAAAAATTAAAACACCTCCTTTCCCAACAGCCCGTTTTAAGTATTTTTAACCAAAAGAGTCCTATTGAAATTCACACTGACGCATCAATTGATGGCTTGGGGGCAGTCCTGCTACAAAAATCCAAGTATGATAATTGTTTCCATCCCGTCTACTACATGTCCAAGAAGACGTCGGACAACGAACGCAAATATACAAGCTACGAACTTGAAGTTCTCGCCATTGTGGAAGCACTTAAAAAATTCCGTATCTACGTTCTTGGTTCCCATTTTAAAATAGTTACTGACTGTAATGCATTTGTGAAGACCCTAAGTAAAAAAGAACTTAACTCACGTATAGCTCGATGGGCATTGTATCTTCAAGACTTTGATTATGAAATCGAACATCGTACAGGTTCAAAAATGGCTCACGTTGATGCCCTTAGTAGAAGCCCATGTTGCATGATTATTCAGGACAGTGTCCTTATACAACTTCTTAAAGCACAACAATCAGACGAGCATATCGAAACTATAAAAAAACTTCTTTCAACCGCACCATATGACGACTATATAGTTAAAAATAATCTGCTATATAAAACTGTTCAAGGAAATGATTTACTTGTAGTGCCCGAGGGTATGCAGGCGAAAATAATTCAGGCAGCTCACGAACGAGGCCACTTCGCAGTACTACGCACTCACGAACTGTTGCAAAAAGAATTTTTTATCCCGAACTTGAAAGAGAAAATACAGCGATGCATCAATAACTGTGTCACATGCATCCTCAATAACAGAAAACGCGGCAAGCAAGATGGAATGCTGCATCCCATCGAAAAAGACGACACACCCCTGCACACGTACCATATTGATCATCTAGGCCCACTTGCCGTACTTTCTAAACTCTCTATCGACAACCCGGAAAAATGGTATTCCCATGTTCCAGCCGTTCAACAAATCATCAACTCCACCTTCCAACGTAGTATCAATTCCACTCCATTCGAAATTCTTTTTGGGACTAAAATGCATTCTCCCCATGACATCAAAATTGTTGATATGATCAACGAGGAAATAAAGTCTACATTTCTCCAAAAACGTGA
>CAJRAI020000184.1:12500-29884 GCA_907164885.2 Dolomedes plantarius | reverse complement strand
GGACACTCCCGAATAGCGGACACCTCTAATTAACGGACATTTTTACGAGTCCCAGTCCTTTTATATAAGACAATCCATGTTATCCCCTCTGGATAGCGGACATGTATTTTTGAAAAACTTTCAATTATTTTGGTAAACATTTCAAATTTATTCTATCAAGCAAGCGAAAAATATATGCTTATGCGTCTTTGCAACGAACAACACCTTATGTTTTAAGGGTGTAAAAGGGTGTGTAGTGGCGTTAAAATTTCAAAAAAGCGGCTCACTATTTTGCAGTATTGCAACATGCTGGGAGACTTTGAAACTCCAATTGTTATTGGAAAAGCTAAGAGGCCTAGATCTTACAAGAACATTTAAGGTACGAACATTTAGTGTTTCGTGGAAGTCAAATAAGAAAGCGTGGATGACCACTGAGATAATGAGCGATTGGTTGGTGGAGTTAGACAACAAAATGAAAACACAAAAGGAAAATATCATTATCTTCATGGACAATGGTACTTCCCATCCTGATGATTTAAAGCTCAATACTGTTAATTTAGTTTTCTTGCCTCCTAACACCACTTCGATGCTAGACCCACTTGTTCAGAGAATTATCCGCAGCTTTCAAGTACGATACAGAAAGCTTCTTCTGAGACATGTGCTGTCACAGATTATCTCCTGCAAATCCACAGAAGAGTTGGCAAAATCGGTACCTGTTTCGGATTTCCTGATCTACGTCAGCCCTTCAAAAGGTGGAACATGGGTGCGTTCTAAATTGTTTTTTGAAGGCGGGATTTTTGAGTACAAGCGAAGTGGCAACTGATGGTACTACTGAAAAAAGCGAAAAAATCGGATATTTTAGTAGTAATTAAAATAATTTGGCTCCTATGCATTGTATTTTGGTATTGTTTAATGCAAAATAAAGGGATTAACCCAGAATTAAAAGGTAAAGAAGTAAATAGTTATTATTTTATACCTAATTAATTTTTCGTTTTTAATTAAAATTGCATCAGCAATTTTCAATCAAATGTCAAACAGAAGTGCAAAAACTTCTTTATAAAAAGGATGTATATATTATGAAAATCAACCAAAATATGGGCCCCAACGATGATCCCTGAGGAACACCTCTGTTATATTCAATTTTCCCTTTTTTAATAATAATTTTGCGGTCAGTTAAATAATTAATCGGTATATTCAAAAAATTTTTGTGCAATTTCAACCGTTTGAGTTTCCGTATCAATAGGTTTTTATTGACAGAATTAAAGGCATTTTGAAAGTCTATAGAGATAATGCAAGTATGGTTTTTATTGTTTTTATTCTCTTTAATTATTTCCATCATGTTATCTAAGGCGTGAGCCGTGCTTAAGCCCTTTCTAAACCCGTATTGTTTTCCTGATATCAAATTTCTTGTCTCTAAGTAAATAGTTAACCTATTAGTCAGAAGTTTATCAAATATTTTGCCCATAACAGGTAAAAGACAGATAGGGCGGTAGGAACTCGTGAATTTTAAGTCCTTACCTTCTTTGGGAAAGAAAACAACCAACGCCTTCTTCCAATCCCTAGAAAAATATCCCTCTGACATGCATCTGTTAAACAATTATTTAATAAGGTTTTTATTGCTGTTGAAGATCTCGTTAACAACACTAAGCATAAGTCCTTCGTATCCGGGAGCTTTATCTTTTTCCATAGTACTAATGATATAATCAATTTCAGTGGTAGTTATTTCCTTCGCTTCTTCACTGTGGTTATCCTCCGTAATTGATTCCATGATACCAATTTCTTGTATTTCTTCGTTTGACATAGCTTGATTAATATCGTTCTCTATGATCTGATCGTATTTAAAATGGTGTCTAACCAATGCTTCTTCTATATTATCTATATTATCCAATACTATCCCCTCATCATTAAGTACCCTTTCCAGAGCATTATTTCTTTTTTCAGCAATGATTTTCTTAATTTTGTCATGTGCATCTCTGATAGTCAATTTTTCAATATACTCCCTAAATGATTTTTTCTTCGATTCCTTAATCATTTTCCTGTATATTGCCTTTTCTTTCTTGAATATTATTTTCAATCTGTTTCTTTCGGTATTAACTTCCTCTCCTTGTATTCTCTTCCTAATAGCTCTTAATTTCTTCCTCTGAATTTCAATTTCTTTAGTCCACCATATAGCATTGTTACGTTTGTTCTTAATTTCTTTCCTTTTATGTTTTTTACAAGCCTGTATGGTAGCCTCATTAATTTCTTCAAGTAATTTATCTATTGTTTTTTCGCTTTTATTTTCATTCTTTTCTTCAGCTCTATTCTGAATTCGACCCAATTTAATTGTTTAATGTTCCATCTACTGGTTTTCTAAGGACTATAATCATTTTCTTTATTTAATATTTATGGTCAGAATTAATAATTTCATTAGTTACCCTCCAATTTTGTATTCTGTGTTCTTCCAAGCCAACGGTCATGGTAATGTCGGGCCAGCCTATCCCAAATGGTCCGTCGTAGGTGGGTAAACTATCGGGATTATTTCTCATATAAGCGTTGTATTGCATAGCATATCTTATTATTTCTTCACCACGACAATCAGTATTTCTTTTGCCCCAAAAGGTGGATTTAGCGTTAAAGTCTCCCATGATTATGATTTTATTTGATTGTTGCTGTAGAGTGATATTATTCAAACAACTCCACTGCGGCTCCATACGTTCCAGGCCACCATCAGCCGGAGGGATATAAATAGTAATAAACACAAAGTCTTCCTCATTCACATTTATTTTAATAGCTATTATAAATTCGGTGAGTAATAATAAAACAAATTTGAATTGTTTCTTAATAAGCATAGCAACTTTAGGGTTAGTACGATAATAAATCTTTTGAAAGTTGTTAGGAAAGCCTATAATCTCATGTTTTTCACCCCTAGAAAAATATGGTTCATTCAAGGTAACAATGTCAGCTTTCAATTTAGCCGCTAACTCAAAGTTAGCCGCAATAGAGTTATTCAAATTAATATGAATACATTGAAAAAGTACCGCAGGAAGAGAAGGAGGACCAGGCGTCCCACCCAGGTTAAGCGAAGTTCCCATAATCCGTGCGGGCTCTGAGCCGATCGATGGCTTTAATATAATTCTTACAATTATTATTGTAAGGTAAATGATCAGTATCAAATTCAGTGCCAAATTTTTCGTTAGTATACTTGCAGTTTATACAACAAAGTTTACTCTCGCACTGTCCGTGTTCGCTTAGACCACAATTCCTACAATTCTTTGTGTTATTACAAAATTTAGCAATATGCCCCAGTCTATAACACTTATAACAAACCTTCGGTTTTAAAAATTCCCTGATACTGAGCCTCTGCCAGCCGAGTTTTATTTTATTGTGTTTTATTATACTATTGTAAGATTTGTTATCCGTACTAATTATCCAATTATTCCCTTGTTTCGCTTTGTACTTAAAGATTACTTTCGTGCCTTCTTGTTTTAATTCTTCGTTCTGCAATGTCAATTTCTTTCCTAATTCCTCTCTAGTTATTTCTTCATCAACCCCGAATATGATGAGGTGTGGGTCTCTTTTTTTGTTTTATTTATAACGTATTTGCCCTGTAGTTTTTCAGTTTGATGTATTTCTTCAATCAGTTTATCAATTTCTTCTTCTTTATCGACACTCACCAATAATCCACCTCTGTTAATTTTCTTTAATGAGTTAATGCCTACGCTAATATCTTCCGGCCTGATACATTCCTGAATTTCCTTCTTTGTAATATCTGATTCCTGCTCATTTTTTGGAATTATAGTTAAAGTATGAATTGTCTTGGGTTTTTTCCTTCTTGACCTTGAGCGCGGCTTTCTCTCATGTTTTTTGGCAATTTCAGCGTATGTTTTTTCTACTGACGTTTCTTCAGTTTGTCTTCGCTTTTCCAAAAATAGCTCTTTTAATTGCCTTTCAAGGGCTTTGATTTGCCCCTTTAAGTCTACTATAAATGTACGTTCTGCTTTAACCAACCGTAAGTTTTTGTTTATTTCGGAAGTAAAGTAAGCTGCGTCGGTCTTATTTATTCTAGTGTTACTATTTATCTTATCATTTAAAGCTTTCACCCTACCTCTAAGCTCATCTTCCAAGCCAATTAGAGTGGCCTCTGCATCTGGGTGATCAATATCAAGTACAATATTCCCTATATCATCAAGTGTATATTTTGACATGATAGATGAAATAGAATGATGACATTAACAGTACTTAAATCAATAAAGCAAGTGAGATGTGTTCACATACCAATTCACGCAGCTATACAATTTTCACATTATATACACAAAGGCATACAATTATATATACAGCAGAAAGTTGGAACGGAACAAGCAAATAGTACTACCTTTTCTATTGATTCGCTTGTAACAACCTTACAACACAAAGATTGTTTCCACCAGCAAATACCATGAGAATAATGACTAGCCAAACACCGCAAAGTTCTCTGTGTAGTATTGAAATAAAGTTTTCCAAACTCACCACGGTAAAGTCTGGGCAGTTTACCAACCTCAGCTGTAAACAGCAGCTAATACAGTTTGCTACTTAGAGGTTAGCCATCTTCGACATGACCGGCCCGTTAGGCCTATGACCAGGATTATTTCAAGCTTAGAAATAACTAAAAATATATTTTTAAAAAAAATAAAGTCTTACTTAAGGTATTAAACTATATATTCACTAATAAACACAAAATTCAATGAAAATTCAACCACAAATCAGCAAAAACACAATTTTTTCCAAAAAAAATTGCCATGTGGTCATTGCCATCCGTCCGAATTTTATTAAATTGGACATTCGGCATGTGGGGGGGGGGGGGACACTTAAGAGGACCGCAGTGCAATTTAGTGTCTGCTTGGGTTATTTCTTGAGTTATGGCGAAAAGACGTTTTCACGCCTATTAGACGATATGCACCGATTTTCGTCGAAATAAGATTTGGCCTTAACTCCTCGGATTAAGCTCCGATCGCTTTGAAAGTGCCTGTTTCGCACTTTTCCCCACCCCAAACAGCCGATTCCAGTGGTTTTATTTTGATTGTGCGGTAATTTCTGGAGTTATGGCACAAAAATCATTTTCATGCCCTACAAATGCATATTATGTTTTAGCGCACGCTAAACATGAATGCGAGACTACCTTCAAAACTTACCGTCCGAATTTTATGAAATTGGACATTCGGCATGTGAAGGGGACACTTAAGAGGACCGCAGTGCAATTTAGTTGTTTTTTGAGTTATTACGAAAAGTCATTTTCACGCCTATTGGGCTATATGCTCCGATTTTCTTCGAAATATGATTTGGCCGTAACTCGTCAAATTAAGCCCCGATCGCTTAGAAACCGTATGTTTCTCACGAGTCCACCCCGCAAACAGCCGATTCCAGTGGGTTTTTTTCATTGTGCGGTAATTTGAATAGTTACGGCGATAAGTCATTTTCGCGCGTTCGTAACATGGCCTGAAACGCACGCTAAACCTGAATGCGAGAATACCTTCAAAACTTACCGTCCGAATTTATTAAATTGGACATTCGACATGTGGGGGGGGGGGGACACTTAAGAGGACCGCAGTGCAATTTCTTCGATTTTCGTCGAAATATTAATATTATTTGCTCTTTTATTTATTGTTGTTTGCTTAATTGGTAATATTTATTTATTAATTTTCTGTGGCTTTTGATGCTTAAAGTGGCTCCTATTGCGTATTTGTTATGATTTTTGTCTTTATGCGTTATCTTTTGCATTGTCATTTTGTTGTTGCCACCCTATGGGTGGTTTCTGTTAAACTTAAATTATTTTATTCGGACTTGGAGATGTTTGTTTAGTGACCATGTTCATGACCAGAAAAATGAGACAGTTTGTGCAGAGAGTATTCCAACAGAAACAAAATTGAGGACAAATTTTGGAAAGAAACAGGACTGATATTACATTAGCAATACCTCAATTCGACAATAGCAAAATAAAAAATATCTTTCAATGGTTCCAGTTGTTTGAAGAGCGTTGCAGCACGTTTGAATTAAATGAGAAATGGAAAAAAAGAAAATTTAATGCGCTACGTAAGTCAAGAAATTCAAGAAGTGATTATATCAACGGAATTATATAAAGAAGATTACGCAGTTATAAAAAAACAGCTGCTATCCATCTTTTCACAATGCAGAGAAAAATTGCATATAAAATTTAGACGGTTTCAATTGCAGGAAAATGATGACCTCTTCAAATACTTTAAAGAAAAACTTGAACTTGGAAAGCAACTACAAAAAGACGATGCAGAAATTGTAGATACTTTATCGCTTGACTCGCCGCATCACATAAGAACCTTACTTTCGCTACAGGACATCAAAAATCCATTCGGCTGGCCGGAAAAGGCCAAGAAATTTCATCTGCCAATCACCAGTTCCAGAGAACAGAACTTTACGGAAGGAAGAAAAAATTATGCAGCAGGGGGTCATCGGAACTCCGGCGACAACGAATCAAGGCGCCGCTGGACTGACACGGATAACGGACATAGATGGAACACATACGAGCAGCCCAGATACCAAAACCAAGACAACTACTACAAACCACCTCGAAATTATGAAGAAAACAGAGGAGACTTTGATCAGCACACTCGACAGAGCTTTCGACCACGACCAGGGCTATATGACAGAAGAGAAAACGTGCCTGACGGACGGGACCATTATTATGGCTGGCGACGAGAAAACCGCCAACAGTATCATCAACAGTGGAATAGGACTGATCCCCACGACAACAGAGACAGCAGATGACTTATAATTTCAGCTCGGGTGAGTAATAAAAATTTTCAATGTTTATTATTTACGGGTTCTATGGTTACACTGATTTCACAGTCATTATTTAAAGTAATTAAAGATTTAAAAAAATTAAACTTAGAAAATATTGTGTTAAATCAAACTGATGGTCAAGTAACTGTAACAAATTTAATAAAAACAACTGTAAAAATTGGTAAAATAACTAGGGAAATTGAAATGATGGTCTTAAAAAGTGATTTGCCATACGTGTTATTAAGTTTAGAACATATGAGACTTTTTTGTCTCGAAATAAATTTAAGAAACTTAAAAGTATTCCAATTTAATAAGGAAATAGTACTGGGTAATGATAATAATTATGTTAATTCATATGCATTGAATGTTCAAAGAAAAAAATTTGGAAATTATTGTGATAACATGTATAATGGTAAAACGTGTTATAAAAATAACAATATGTGTAATTTCAGAAATGTAAACAAAAATGTATATGAAAATAGAAACTATTTTAATCATTGGACTGTGAATAGTAATAGAGGGTATTATAAAGGTAGAAAATTTGGTAAGAGAAACTATTTAAGATATGATCACTCTCCTGAGCACTACAAAGGGACTGTTTACAAAAATTATGTGAAAAATAATGTGAATGTTTTTTCAAATGACTATGAAACCCTGAATTTTGACAATAACCAAAGAATGAGAAACTCAAATGTAAATTATGAGAATTCAAACAAATAAACAAGTACTGATTGTAATGTTCAAAATTTAAAAGAGACATCAAGTATCCCCGGGGATACATTGAATACTCTGTTTAAAGAGCCCGGTGATGCTTTGGACTTTGTGACACCAGAGCAAATACCCGAGGACTGGCCCCGATTAGAAAACATTTTAGAAACTTTTGAACATATCTTTTCAAAAAATAAATATGATGTTGGAAAAATAAAATTAGAACCCCAAAAGATACAGCTCAGATTCAAAATATTAGAATAATTGAGAAAAAGTAATAAGAAAGAAATTATTTTCCGTTTATTTATTTTTGATACTAAGTAAATGCAATTAAATTTCTTATAAATTAAATCTGGAATGTTTAGATAAGATTTTAACATTTACAAAATATAAAATACAATAAATTAGGTATACAACAGCTTTCTGAAACACATCAAAATATTAGAATAAAATTTAGATTGGTTCAAAATATTAGAATATTTTATTTTACGCAAAAATATTACCTTATGAATATGAAGTAAATGGTAGTTAATATTTTGTAGCATCCCCTTTAGCTTTAATAACAGCGTACAATCGGTCTTGCATACTATATACAATGTGTTTACAAACATTTCTATCAATATTAGCCCAAATAGACTTTATACTTGCCACTAACTCAGTTTTACTTGAAGGAGGATTTTCTTGGAGTTTTTTCTTCATTATACCCCTTAAGTTTTCGATGGGATTAATGTCTGGTGAGTTTGGTGGCCAAGGAAGTACCTTAATTTTACGTTGGCGGAACCAATTCTTAGTTGACACCGAGGTATGCGGTGACGCTAAATCTTGTTGAAAGATGAAATCATCTTCAAATAAGTCTTCTGATGATGGAATCATGTGATATTCCAAAATTTCTTGATATATCTTAGAGTTAACCTTTTCGTAGACGATGCATAACTTTCCAGGTCCTTCTGCACTCATGCAACCCCAAACCATGACACTAACAGCAAATTTTACCGAACGTTTAAAGCATTCTTTATCAAATGCTTCTTGCTTCATTCTTCAAACTCGAATACCTTGATTACCATATGAAACTCAAAACATACTTTCATCACTAAATAATATTTTTTTCCAATCTTCTTCGCTCCATAAACGTCTTGATTTACACCAATTCAATCTTATACGCTTTTGTTTTGCAGTCATGAGAGGTTTTGTCTTTGGTACACGAGATTCAAACTTAAATTTATGGAGACGTCTTAATCTTGTCGATTTAGAAACTTCAACTCCTTCTTCTTTCCATTTTCAGTGCAAGAATCGCACACTTTTAAAACGGTTTTTCTTAACTATACGATTCAGTTTCCTGTCATCTCTAGCAGATGTTTTTGGTTTTCGGCCGCTATTTCGGCGATTATTTTGAAATTTTCCATTTTTTGAATATTGTGTTAGTATTTTACTAACGCTTGATTGCGAACAATGTAAATAATTCGCTATATAACATTGATTTTTACCGTGCCGATACAAATCAAACCATACGAAGTTTAATAGATTCAGGAATATCACTCACACGACCCATTTTAAGACGAAAAAGCAAACAAACTGCAAAAAGACTACTGATTTTAAATAAAATCGTCTGAATTTAATCAATGATGCCACCAGTTATGAATTGGTGATAATTAAAGGAGAATTAATGTGAAATATTCTAATATTTTGAACCACTTGAATAAATATTCTAATATTTTGACTTTTCAAAATAATTTTTTTTCAATTAATCTTTTCAAAAATGATATTAATTTTAAGATAATAAATAAGTTTAATCAACAATAAGTTCTTAATAAAAATACCGTTTGCATATTTGCATTAAAAGACATTAAATTACCAAAGGATATTTTCAATTTGTAAAAAAATGCAATTATTCTAATATTTTGAATATGAGCTGTACATTTAACGTCAGAGCTCCCAGTTGCACAAAGGCCATATCGTACATCCCAAACTGAAAATGCTGAAATAAAAAGACAAATAGACGAATTGTTAAAAGCAGGTTTTATTAAGCCCTCACATTCTCCATTTAGCGCCCCAGTAACGTTAGTAATTAAGAAAGGCCAAGGAAAAACTAGGTTATGCATAGACTATAGAAAATTAAATGTAATTACAAAAACTGATTCTGAACCCATACCACGAATTGATGACTTATTAGATCAACTAGACCATGCCAATTTTTTTTCAACATTAGATTTAACTTCAGGATATTGGCATATAGAAATACACGAACGTGACACTGAAAAATTGGCGTTCACAACAAACTTTGGAATTTGTGAATGGACAAGACTACCGTTTGGATGGAAAAATGCACCAAGTGTCTTCCAGGGGGCAATTAGGCAAATTCGAAACAAATACCAAATCGACTATGCTTTAAACTATTTTGATGATATAATAATCTTTTCCAAAACTTTTGATGAACATATGAAACATTTAGAAGAAATTTTTAAAATTTGTCAAAAAGAAAATATCAAATTAAATCAATCAAAATGCCAGTTTGCTAAGAAAGTAATAAAATTTTTAGGATATGAGATTTCACAAGGACAATATTCACCCCATAATGTAAACATTGAAAAAATAAAAAAATTACTGCCACCCAAAAATGTTAAAGAATTGCAAAGATTTTTAGGATCTATAAATGCCTATCAGAAATTTATACAAGATTATGCTAAATTGAGACTTCCGTTAAACAAATTACTAAAAAAGGGTGTGAAATGGGATTGGTCCCAAGATTGTCAAAATTCCTGTCAAAGATTAAAATATGAGCTCATTTCAAAACCAATTTTAACTCTTTTTAACCCAAATTATCCATGCGACCTTTTTGACGATGCGAGTCAAGAAGCAGTTGCTGGTGTCTTAAAACAAAAATACCCTGATGGTCAACTACACCCAATCGCGTTTCATTCAAGACAATTGAAAAAACATGAAAGAAATTATGCTATAACTGAGCTGGAGTGTTTAGCGATTATTGATTCTATTGATAAATACCATTGTTACTTACATGGGAAGAAATTCACAATTCATTCGGATCATTCAGCCTTGCAATGGCTCAAAAATGTAAAAAATTTAACTGGACGACTGTTTAGATGGTCTTTAAAACTTTCCATGTATGATTATGAAATAGTACACATTAAAGGTAAATATAATTATGAAGCTGATACGCTATCAAGAAATCCTATAAGCCAGTTTGTATCTCAATATTGTTATTTTCTAAGCACAGATGAAATTATTCAGGGACAATTACATGATAATGTAAATAATGTAAAGTACAAGAAATTTAGTGGAGTTTTAACAGTGAAAAAGAAAAATCTAGTCAAAATTGTAGTTCTGCCATCATTAATTTCAGTTGCCTATGAACCATTTGACCTAATTTCAGTTGATACAATTAGAGGTTTTAACTATAACTTGACAAAAATCTGGTTATTGATCTGGTCTTCATCTGGTGATTGATCATGCAACAAGATATATTTGGACTTTTCCTTCTAAAAGTGTGACAAGTGAGACATATACAAACTGTTTAAAGCAAATTTTCAAAATTAAAGTTCCCAAACAAATATTAAGTGACAGAAATGCTGCATTCACTTCTTCCAGATTTAAGAAATTTTTGAAGCATCTCAATATACGACAATTATTGACCAGTTCGTATAGACCTCAGACAAATGGGAAGAATGAAAGATGTAATCAAACAATAGTAGCAAAATTAAGGAGTAAGGTAAATACTTCTTCGAAAAAAATTCCATGGACAAAAATTTTAGAGCAAGTATATAATAATCAACCCCATAGTGTAACTGGATTCCCCCTGAATTACCTATTATTTGGAAATTTACCATATGACTCACCATTACCTAAAACAACTTCATTAAATTATCCGCCAGTTGAAGAAGCAAGAAAGATTGCAGTACAAAGAACCATTCAGCACCATAAAATTAATAAACAGAGATATGATAGACATTTTGTACAGTCAAACTTCAAAATTGGTGACTTAGTGATGTACGAAGAATTTAAATACCCAAATTCAAGAAAATTAGATCCACCTTATTCAGGCCCTTATAAAATTTTAAGTCAACTTTCTAATGTTAATTTTGAAATTGATAAACCAAACCAATACACTAGGAAAAAGACTGAAATTGTGCATTCAACCAGGTTAAGGCATTTTCATCCACAGAATGAGTTTAAATTAAAATACTTTTGTTTCATGCACAATTTTCTTGGGGAAGGGGGGGGGGGGAATTAAGAGAAGATTTTGGTACGAATTACAAGTGAAAAATTGTAATTATAAAATTATGAATGTTAATGAGTAAATAAAAAAAAAATTGGAATTGATGATATTGTGAAATTAAACCAGAATATGATTTGTATTGAATTTATTGGTTTTTAATAATTATGTGTTTTCAATTGAAATTTAGTAACTTATGAAAGAACTTTGGCTAAACCTAATTTTTGGATTATTTTGAAATGTTTTGTTACCATTTTTGCAATGTTTTGTTTGTATAGTGTGCTAAACTGTGTTTACATTTTCCCAAATATGACCAAACTTCCTAGCTCAGAGATTCATTTCTGAATTGATTTTACATGTTGGGTGCCTAACACCTTTTTTTGAAACTTTGTGTGTTGTCTTAAATTAAATTTAATAATAATAATAATTAAAAAAAAAAGCTATCTTGGTTAAACTTTCTACTAGAGAACTATTGTATGTGATGTTTTGGATCTTCTGAGCCAAAAAACCAAATGTGACAGCAAAGATTTTGTTACTTGGGACATTGTTGTGGTTATGACGGTGGGAAAATTCTGAACCTGCTCTCCTCTGACCCAACTATGCACAACTACTCAGAACGTATAAGGTGTTTTAACACAATGAATCTATCATTGTGAAAATATTAAAGTGAATGAAGTGTAAATTATAAAATGTTTTGAAATTTAAATTGTTGATTATGTTGTAAAAGAAAAAATATTGTGAACTATAAATAATATGTAGAAATATTTTGAATTTCATATGTAATATAAGTCGAAGGTATAACAGAACTCTAAAAGGATAAATTGTATTGTAATTGATGTTAAACTAAATTTCTCATGTTCGATGATTAAAAGAAATGAGAAAAATAATCCCATGGGAAAAAAGATAAAATGTTTATATTCTTTTTCAACCACTAATATGTTTTTGTCTTTGAGTCTTACAGGGACAAATGATTCCAGGAGACCTCCAAGTAAAAGGTCGACCGAAGTTTCTTTTTGTCTTTCATAGTTAATTGTTCTTTTCATTGTACGTCCATTTTCATATTACCATAATCTGTGTAAATAAACTCAATATTTATAGAAATGTAAACCTGAACTGTTGTAAACTAGAAGGTGAGTGGACAGCTTACAGGACTGTCAAACAATAAACCACTCAAGAAAATCGTAAGACATGATTAAGCCTGGAATTATTATAAAATGCTTACTGACAGTCCAAGTTAATGGCTTGCAATTATTCTGTTAAATTTATTTAATAAAAAAAAATAAAAAAAGTTCCTAAAGGAGACTTAAAGTGATAATTTCAGGTGATGTTTTATCCATGTGGTAGATCGCAATTATGGTTGTAAAGGTATAATGTAGTAACTTTTAAGTGATATTTTTATTTTTATAATGATATATTTTGAGATAGTGTTGTAATAATAGGAAGTTATTACTAATAACTTCCTATTTTGTTTCAAGTTATCAGTAATATAAAAGAATATACTCTACAACTCAAGAATATTTTTAATGTAATTTGTGCATAAATTGTAAACTGTGTATTTTTTAAAACCACTGCTCCAAGTCTTACAGAACAGAAAGAGATTATCCAGGAGTTGTAAAAGGGACATTTGATTTTAATAATGGGGTTCACTGGGATCTTTGTTGTGTGGGGAGACGTCCCTACTCAGCATGGTTTCCAGTTGGCTGATTTGATGCTTTTGCTCTTCTGAGGTGTTGCCACATGGAATTAGCTACTCCTTGTGTGTCCGCTTTCAGGGGGAAGTTGTCAGGATTTAAGTTTGAAAAGAATGATTACCTTAAATTTAAAGGGGGCTTGGGAATTAAATTGTATTCGTAGCGTAATTCGCCTCTAATTGTTCGTATTTCAAGACGTGAATTGGGAAAGGGAAATTCCCCTTTCCATTATGTAATCTTGGCGCGCCTGTGGGTTTTGCGTTCGAAGAGGAAAATTATATAATTCTCCTTGAAAGATGTATGGTTTGGACTCTGCGCATGTGCAGGGAGAGTTCACGCGCGGAGTTGCCAGACATATACTTCGCTGCGTCTCTATCCCAAAATGGAAAATACTGAGTAAATTACCTTGGAGCCTTGGTATATATGAAAGAAATAAACGCCATGTTCTTGGATGTACGGATTCTCTGTGTTATTATCCATCCACTCGACACGCATATCGTTAAGAAGACTGCAATTAAGCTGCAATAAGCGGGCATAGAACAACGCTCGACATATATATGTATGTAATATATATATATATATATATATATATATATATATATATATATATATATATATATATATATATATATATATACAGTAACCACCGCTTATAGTGATCAGTGGTTATAAGAATCAATATCGCAAAAACAAATGTATTATTTCCATGTTAAAATTTCCGCTTTAAAGAATCAATCCACCGGTTATAAAAATCAGTTTGCAATCTTTGCCTTCCTTTCATTTTTCCAAAAAATGCCACTTGAACTCTCAAAAGGTACGAAATTCTTTCTTAAGTTTTTGAAAAGAAAGATTGATAAAACTTGAGGGTGCAAAACAGTCGTAAAATACATTCCTTTAGACATAACATAAGAGTTTCTCCTTATACGTTTTTGCTAAACACTGTACTGCACTCCTTTTTTCCCACCACTTACTTCCTGGTTGCGGATTTCTGGACCCTGAAACACATAAATCTTCCGCGAAGTGTCCACCATCACCTACGCAAACGGGACATTGGATTCAGCACTTCAAACAGTGAAACGCAAACGGATCCATTTTGCTGAATCAGATGAACTAGATGCTGAATCAAACGTTTCACGGTTTGATTCAGAATCAAACCGTAAAACTTAAGCTATAAAGTGAATCTTCGTCTGAGACTGTATTAAGCATACGTCGCTAGTATTCACTTTAGTTTTCTAACAAAATTGCCAGATAGTGTTAGAACTTTTTGACAGTCGAATTCAAATATGATAAAAACAAGGAAAACTCTTAGTTTTTCTGAAAAACAGAACTTGTTAATTAGATATGATGCTCTTCTAAAGTGTAGTCAAAGAAAAGCTGCCTCTTGTTGATTTTATAATCATGTGTTGTTACTTATAGGTCTAGAAATTGAGTTATAGTATTTGTTTAGAAATTGAGTATTTTTAAAATTATAAAAAATAATTTTAATAAATGATAAATAACGTAAATTAAAGAGTATTTAATGGTAAATTATGTATATATGTGCCTGTGTGATTATATATATATGTACAAGTATATATTTGTATATGTGTGCCTGTCCAAAGGGAAGTTTCGGTTATAAGAATCAGCCGGTGATAAGAATCAAAAACAGTAATAACAAATGTGATTCTTATAAGCGGAAATCACTGTATATATATATATATATATATATATATATATATATATATATATATATATATATATACATACACATATGTACATATATACATAGATATACATACATATATATATTTATACATATATATATATATGTATATGTATACACACATATATATATATATATGTATACATATATATATGTATATATACATATGTATATATACACACACATATATATATATATATATATATATATATATATATATATATATATATATATATATACAGTGGAGTCTCGATCGATCGTTTTCGCATCTATCGTTTTCCCGCATTGATCGTTCATTTCAATCGGTCCCTTGAAAAACGATAGATCGAGATTCCACTGTATATATATATATATATATATATATACACACAAATGTATATGTACAAATGTATATGTATAAATATACATATATATATATGTATATACAATGCTAGATTTCTAGAAATAGAGGTGCCGGAACGGTAACCTTCCAGGAGGGGGGGGGGGGAGGGGGTATTCCAAATTATTGATAAAGAGAGGTACCTAAAGTGAGGTACCGAAACGCCGTTCCGGCTCAAATCTAGCCCTGTGTATATATGTATATATATGTATATATATATGTGTGTATATATATGTATATATATGTGTATATATATATATATATATATATATATGTGTGTGTGTGTGTATATGTGTGTGTGTATGTATGTGTGTATGTATGTATGTACACTGCTGGCCACTGTAAATGCAACACCCTGAAGGAAACATGCAAATAACATGAAATGTTCAACACGCATTAGCGGAGGTGAGATATGCAAATGATTAGAATTTCAGCGCAGACACACATCACGCGCGCTTGTGGCGCCACTTCAAAGCGTTATTTAAGGCTTGGAGATTTCGACGATTTCAAGTTCGGCAATTGTGTTTTTCTTGTGGTTTTTTCAAAAAAACGATCAATTATGCCTCGTCGAAAACAGCGATCATCTTTTGATCAAGCATCCGAGTTCGACAGAGGAAGGATGGTGGCCTACCGAGATTGTGGATTATCTTTCAGGGAAATTGGTAGTCCTGTTGGACGAAACCAAACAACTGTAAAGCGGATATGTGATCGTTGGATGAAGGAGGGGATGCGGACCGGCGGCATATTACCATTCCTTACATGAATTCACGCCATTACATCGTTTGGCAGCTTCTGATTGGTCAATTGAGTTTGCAACGGCAATTGCCATAATATTTGATCCTAAGCGCATTTTAAATGAAATAAATGCTAAAATATATTTCTTAGTTGCTTTCATTTCGATAATTGCATTATATTTGATCCTAAGCGTATTTTAAATGAGATAAAATCTATTTCTTAGTTGCTTTCATCTATATATATATATTTTACGCCATATTTTACAAGGATAGTGAATTTTTTTAAGTGGCGCCACCTATTAATGTAAAAGTAATTTAAAGTGATAAGCTATTTGTAAAACAAATTTTCGCCATAAATGCCTTCATATTTCTTTTTTGTGAATGGAAAATTTTAAGAAATTACCAATTTCCGTAGTAATTTCACTGTAAAATTTTATGAGTAGAATAAAATAGAGTAAATATTACTCAAAATTGAATTTTTTCTTAAATTTAAATGTTGAATTAAAAAAAAGGAAAGATATTTTCTTTTTTTAATTTAAATGTTGAATTTAAAAAAATGAAAGCTTTATTTATTTTTAAATTTAAATGTTGAATTAAAAAAAATTTGTTTATTTTTTTAAATTAAAATCTTAATTGCAAGATGCAAATTATGTATTTTTTCCTGTTTTGCACACTTTAGTTTTTTAACCTTACTCTTAAAAAATAAAAATTATAAATACTCTTCTAAAAATTACCAAAAATAGTGATGAAAGTTTTGATTCTTGAAAAACAGACATGCTTTCATAAGCATCAGCGCACCAAATGCACGAATACCTATGTAAACACAATTGACCAATCAGCAGCCACCAAACGATGTAATGGCGTGAATTCATGTAAGGAATGGTAATATGCGGACCGGCGTGTTCGATCGCATCCACCTCAGCACACCACTTCACGTGATGACAGTCAAATTCTGCGCATGGCAGTGACGGATCGCTCAGTCACATCACGAACCATAGCACAGCACATGCAGTCTGTAACGCATCATCCAGTGTCTGCTCGTACCATTCGACGCCGTTTACAGCAGAGTGGTCTGTCCGCAAGACGTCCATTGCTTTGTCTACCCTTGACGCAGAATCACAGACGTCTCCGCCGCCAATGGTGCGGAGACAGAAGGATGTGGACGGCAGAATGGAATGAAATTGTCTTTACT
>CAJRAI020000184.1:0-7500 GCA_907164885.2 Dolomedes plantarius | reverse complement strand
GTGAAATTTTTTAATACTTTTTTTATTAGATCTGAAAAATAATTATGAAAACAAATATGCTATGTGCTAAGTTTCGAATTCCTAGGCCTTCTGATTAGGGAATTACAGCATTTTTCCTTTCTTTCTATGGGCCCTGTGTAGCATTCCACATGACCTTAAAATATTTTAACTTCAAGTTTTAGTGAAGTAAGTATTTAGGAGGTTCTACACGGCATGCGTTGACCTTTTTTTTTTTATAGCATAATTTTTCTCGTAAGGTCTTAGTTGTCGTGAGTGGAATGCAATGGGATGTAAAACTCCGCTCTCATCCATTTGTTTCAGTACAGCACCTACGGCCTCCTTCGACGCATCCGTTATATGACCATTTCGTTTATATGCTTATTTTTATTATTTATTACATTGACGAATAACCTCTGATATCAACCCTTTCACTTTTATTGTTGTTTTTTTTTGCCTTCATATTTCTAATATTCTTTCCAGTTTTGCCTTATGTATTTTTAGGTATTACCAAATACTGATCTTTGCTATTACCTAAAAATTTGCATATGAATCACAAGTTTACTTGTTAGAACAAAACCTCCTTTTGTATTAAGATACATTTACCCAAATTTGAAAGTTAAGATAACATTAATACCAACAGTTAAAGCTAAATCTATCTTTCCATTCGATCTAAGGTTCCCGTTTTTTTTTTAAATTTAGAATGAGATATAGTATGTAAAACAGTACTATGTATTTATTCTTTCCATTCATATTATTGCATTTCATCCAAAGAAATGCAACATAAATCCATGTTTTTAATAATTAACCCCAAAAATTTGTACTTCCCCAGTATAAAATTTATTAACATAATTTGATAAATTTTTAAACATGAATTTGATACAATCATTTTTCAAAACTTGAGTAATGTTTAGTGTGATATGATGAAACCCATACTCAAACCTTTGTGAGCTTATGAAACTTGCTCAGAAGAATTTATTTAAATTATTTTTTGTTGTAGAGTTAATAAATGCTCTACAGATAAGAAAATTATTTTTTGCATATTTTTGTGAATTAAAGAGTAATTCATTAAATTCTTATAAGTCATTTTTAAAAAATATTTTCTTTTATATTATATAGGACATTCAATATCCAACACTTGATAGTACTATTTTTGAGAAATAGTACTATGATAGTAATATTTCTTAAAATTAAACGATAGAAGATAATTATAGAAACACATGCTTTTAAATACAGAAAAGAGCTGGTTTAAAGTAAAAATAGTTTATTTAGAAAGTACATAGCACATTTACACAATTTTTTCTATATTTTCTACAAAACAGGATCCATTCGCTGTACCTCTGCTCCATCTTTACAGCATCTAGGGAAAAAAAAGAAAGAAAATCAGTTCATAAATTTATGTGAAAGGAAAATGACTCCCATCCCCTGATATAATTTATGAATCAAAAGAAGAATTTATTTAAATTATTTTTTGATGTAGAGTTAGTAAATGCTCTGCAGATAAGAAAATTATTTTTTGCATAGTTTTGTACATTAAAGGGTAATTTATTGTTGTAAAAATAATTGATTGTTGAAAGTAGTTGAAAAAATTCATTGTTGATAAAGTAGAATTAATTAAATCCAATTAGGAAATATAAATTCTGAGACGGGTTTAAAAAAACTTGATATAAAACAGCACCCAACACATTTACAACAAATTCATGGATAAACGATTCAGTTCTAAAAGCAAAAAGCCTGGTTTCTGTATACTGTTGTAACATGATTATTATAAAAGTATACACAAATCGGGCCTTTTGCTTTTAGGGCTGCATCTTTTATCCATGAATTAGTTGACCATACAGGTGTTCTGTTCCATTCTTTAGATCCATGAAAATATTTTCAATTTTAAAAGTTTTATTAAAAAAAATTTAATTCTGGTTAGAAGTTCAGTTTGAAAAGTTAAAAGTATTTTATTGCACTTTGTAAAATAATCTATGCCACTGCACTCAACATTGACAGCCAGTCAGTCTTTGTATGCTTGCATCATTTTTCAACTTAACTTAGATAAACCAAATAATAGACCATAAAAAAGCCTACACACTTGCAAACATAACCTTATTATAGTCAACAATTGTTTAATAATTAACTGAACCTAAATAATATATTTTGGAATATTTTTTTACTGCCCTGATCCTTACGCTTTATAATAACAGCTGCTCACAAAAATATATTTTATAGACAGATCTCCACCAAAATTTGACAAAGAAATAATAAAAAATTAAATACTAGGCAGAAGTTAGTATTCCAAATGACATTCAACTACCTATTAGCTCATCAACGAATGATCTAATACATCTAAAAGCAATATTATTATTATTATTACTTCTGTAAGGAATTATGAATGAACCTCTAACTACTTCTCATGAAATTCTGATAATTAAATTTTAAAAAATTTGTAACATTAACTATCAAGAGTAAATTAACCCTTGGCATTTTATATCTTTATAATATAAAAATATAAAAAATTTTTTGGTAAGCAGTTATGATAAAAGACTTTCACAAGAGTCATGGTTAACTGAAGTCCCTGAACTGCACTTTCGGACATACCTAATACTTTATTAACAGGCTTGCCAGTTAAAAATATAATGAATAAAGGAAATCAATATCAACCACAAATTACTGCAACCAAAGTTTATGAGAATGTTCTGATTAGCATATAAAATATACAAAGAGAAATTTGAAAATTTGAATTGTTTATTAATTAAGAATTATGTAATAAAAATATTTTTTATGGTTTTTCATAGAAAAATTCAAATTTAAGTACAAAAAATAAATTTTTTAAAAATATATTCACAACTTTGTGATTTTGCCCACAAGTTCACTGCTGAAAAAAAAGGATATCTAGAGAATAATAAAAAAAATGGGTTCAGTGAGGTTTAAATCAACTTACACAGATTATGAATCGAGCACACTGCCAAGATAGCTATGGAATCTTTCGAAGGAAATCACAATGAGCTGAAGATGGATTCCAGTTTCAGAATTCTGTAAAGAAACCAATATTTTCTTATAATGCCATAATAAAAATTAGAGTGGTTTGTGACTCCAAGAAGCATTGAAAAGTAGAGTTCATTATACATTTGCTTATCAGTGAAATAAAAAAAGGTAGTATGACCCCCCTTACATATATACTTTGGACCATAGGCGTAGCGTGCTTCTAACATTTGGGACAGGCACAAATTGAATTCAGCTAGGGCCCTTCTCAGCGCATTGACTACCGATCGATCCTTAAAATTTGAAATATTATGATTTTTTTAAATTGAGTAACAATAGAATTGATGTTTGAGTAGTATTCAAAAAGTTATACAATGAGAAAAATAAATGTAATATAAATAAAAGAAGAAAAAAAATGTAGCATCAAATTTTTGTTATGGATCATATCATTGTTAAAAACTATGTTAGGGCTAAAGACATAATCGGTATTTTCAGTTTCACAGTTTGAAAAAACGGGAAAAAACAAACTTTCTTAATAGTTTTCTACAATTTTCTGATTTAACTGAACTTCTATTAACGTTTTAATTTATTTCAAGTTAAGTTGGGGGGGGGGGGGACGTCTATGCTTTGGGCCAGTAAGTTCTTATTTATTTTGCACAACATGACAACTAAATACTCTCTAAAAGTCTTGAAAACAAATAGCTTATAAATCAGTTATTGAGGACATTCTCACATTTTTAATGAAGATTTTACAAATGATACACACAGAATGCAAAAGTTTACCTAAAGTTTTAATAAAAATCTAGCACACATGATGTTATATAAATAAAGGTTCTCATCCTTGTCAGGTTATACAAGATTTTAAAGTTGAAACTGACAAATTAAATTATATAAATGCATGATGACCAGCAATTTAATAACTTAGGAATGAAAAATAGAATAACTTTCTGCATATATTTATATACATATGATTATGCAATACTAAAAAATAAAAACAACTATAAACATTAATATTCAGATGTATGCTGATAAGTGCATGACTTTTTTTTCCAGTTGCTTCTTTTATGCACTCATACAGACTGCATGATTGGGCATAAATCAGAATTATATAGTATGTTGTGTTAAAAATATGCATATCAGATATCTGATCTATAAGTATTAAATCAATAAACTTCTGTTAGAAATTTTAAAAATTATAGCATGAAGTTGAACCTTTTTAGTTGCGATTGTGAAGTGTGTATAAATATCCTTAATGTGCCACATTTTATGTTTCTTAATATTAAGTCCAAGTTAACATACATGCAAAATGCTTGCAATGCTGGATATATTATATTAAAAACATAAATAATGTTGTAAATTTTAAAAAGTTTCATTGTTATACTATAGCTGTTTTATGAATGAAGTTCTATGTAATGTAATATAAGAAATTGTAAGTAATTAAGAAGTCTGTTAAGTGATATTATGCTCATGTAAAGGTTTAATATATGGTAATTTAAAAGTTTTCTCCCCTCTCTTATGGTATGGCTCCTATACAGTGATTCGCAAGAGCTAGTTCATAACTAAAAATTTTGAAGAAAAATAGTAAATTTCTTTTTTTTATAATTTTCTGCTCTGGTTGACTGGAGGTTGGGAAAGGAACGAAGTCTGTATGTTTAAAGAGAATACTTTAATAGACATAATTATTCTAAGCATTCAAATATTTCTATTAAATTTTATATTGAAGTCCATTTTTGGATAGCAGTCAAAATTATACTACCATTGATTCTTTTTAAGAAATAATTACAGTATTATTTCAGATCTGGTACTATAAAATTCATCAAATGTTCAAATGTTTCGATTTGTCTTAAGGATTTTCATTCATTCATGAAAAGAAAGTTTTAATATTTCATACAAACTAAAGAAAAAATGTTGTTAGAAAGAAATTGCAGTGGTTTTTATGAACAGATTAAGAACATCTCTGTGGAAAACAGAGAAAGTGTGCATATAAGCAAGCTGTTCCAAAAATTGTCCTCATCTTTGTCAAATTCTACAAGATTTTAAAGTTGAAACTGAGAAATTATATTATATAAATGCATAATGACCAACAATTTAATAACTAAGGGATGAAAAATAGAATAACTTTCTGCATATATTTATATACATATGATTATGCGATACTAAAAAATAAAAAATCAACTATAAACATTAATATTTAGATGTATGCTGATAAGTGCATGATTTTTTTTCCAGTTGCTTCTTTTATGCACTCATACAGACTGCATGATTGAACATAAATCAGAATTATATAGTATGTTGTGTTAAAAATATGCATATCAGATATCTGATCTATAAGTATAAAATCAATAAACTTCTGTTCGCCATCTTGGATTTTTTTGCGCAAACTTTGGTGATTTTACCGTGTTTTGAGGAGTGGAAAAATTCTCGCCAATGTGTTTTAAGCGGTGTTTTCAAAACGCTGGACTTAGAATTTTTTTTAGTTTTTTTAATAAAAACCACCTGTTTAAATTATGAAACTTTGAAAAAATTTTGAAAAATCATTTAAACATCGGGCTTAGATTTATTTTTGGGTTTTTAATAAAAACCACTTTATAATTTATGAAACTTAGAAATTTTTTTGAAAAAAATCATTCTCAAATATTGGAAATTTTTGTTTTTCTTTTAGATTTTTTTATAAAAACCACCTTTTTAAATTATGAAACTTAGAAATATTTTTGAAAAATCATTTAATCGTTAGACTTAGATTTTTTTTTTTTTTTTTTTGCATTTTTAATAAAAACTACCTTTTCAAATCATGAAACTTTGAAAACTTTTTGAAAAAAGCATTCGAATATTGAAGTTTTTTTCCACACCACCCAAGAGGTAAAATTTCCAAGACATGTTTTGTTTTTACGTGGTATCGGCCAGACCCCTAATCAAAGTGTATTTTTTTTTTTTTGAAAAATTGTAACTTTTCAAAAAAAATAATTGTAGATTTTGCTGAAAGGTTAGTCCTTTCACAAACAGCATTCGATTTAGGATTACCCACATTAGTATGATTTAATTTAATACCAATAGTTTTTGTAAAGTTAGTAAAAATTTCAGAAGTAAATTGGGTACCAAGGTCAGTTAAGATTAAGGAATGTCTGCCAAATTTGCAAATATAATAAACACTCAGTGACTGCCTCCGTGATAATTTTTACAAGAGAAAAAAGCTCTAAGTGCTTTGAGAAAAGATCAATGATAGTCAAAACATAATTGTTATTTTTTAAAAGGACCAAGAATATCCATAGAAACAGCCTCATTAGGTAAAGTGGGAATAGGGTTTGCCTGAAAAGGTGCTGATACAATGGTGTGAGGCTTATTAACAGAACAAAGGTGGCATGATTTTAAAAAATTTACTGTATCAACATACATGCCTTGCCAAAAATAACGAGCTTTTAGAAAATTCCAAGTCCTTCTCAGATGCAACAGATTGCCGCAGGCTTCGGTGCTCGAATTCCTTGCCCTTCTTTCATTGGCCCAGAGAACTGCCACTCAAGCTAAGTCCAACCTTTCTTCTCCGAAAAAAAATATGGCGCTCCAATTTGAATTCGGTAGGTGAGTGAAACTAAGAGATGTGCCGCAAAAAATTAATTAAACGATTAGACAATTATGTGAAAAGATTACGAATAACGCTTAATGAATACATAGTAAGTTTTTAAGTGAATTGAAGAGAAATTGCAAGGATATTACAATTATTATGTCAACTTAGAAAATACTTATGAAGTGATAACATGTTTGGTAGCTGAGGCATTTCTCTTCTGTTTTCATAAGTTTCTGGGGAGCTAAAAACACAGGCGACGACTTCTCCCCCCCCCCTTTTTTTAAGTGAAGAGTAAATTTTTAAGTGAATTGAAGAAAATTTACAAAGATATTACAATTATTAGGTCAACTTAGAAAATACTTATGAAGTGATAAAGTCGTCAATACTTATGAAGCGAAAAAATTAGAAATCATCACGACAGGATCTCTGGGTCCCCTCTCCGAAGCTTTAGGGAATTCTTAATTTATAACATAATTTTCAAACTAAAACTTTACTACATTATTTATATTAATCATAGTAATTTAATAAATTAAACTCTAGCAAGTTCTCAATAATTAACTAATTCATCACTTAAATTTTGAAATACCATCTTTTAAAATTTATCTTAACCTTATCCTTTAATCTTACTTCCTACACAATGAATTTCAAATTTTCTAGGTCTCATCTTTTTTATCTTTTCTTTGATTCAACCAGTATGATAAATAATAATCTCAAAATTAATAGAGTACCCCGTAATTTTCTTACCGAGGGTAAAGAGCCTATAGCTCTCTCGGGTACTTCATGAGCATAGACGGTCTATTGTCTATATCACAACACAGCTATAGTGTACTTCGCGTTTAAAAATCAAAATCATACCCGTTTGAAATAAATGCTTGAAAATTAAGCAATTGCAAACATGTTTTGGTAGCTGCGGCATTTCTCTTCTGTTTTCATAAGCTTCTGGGGAGCTAAAAACACAGACGATGACGCCC
>CAJRAI020000183.1:22500-31628 GCA_907164885.2 Dolomedes plantarius | reverse complement strand
GCCCTTTAGGACCAGCGGTTTGGTCTGTGCGTTGTATGCCAGTGAGTCAGTCAGTTACGGACCTGCTCTATATATATATATATATATATATATATATATATATATATATATATATATATATATATATATATATATATAAACACCAAGTCCATTTTTAAAAGATTAGGCTGTTTAACTTTATTCATCCATATATAAATTCATAAGTTCTTTATTCATTCATATATTTTGCACTTAGGGTGTAAAGCTCGAATTCTAACCCGAATATTTATATAGAATAGACCTTGCCAGTTGTAAACAGTAACATGTCCTATCATTGTATGTTGGTAAAGAGAACAGAAGGAATTTCATTGCACTCTCTTGTAAAATTTAATAATTGTGAATATATATATATATATATATATATATATATATATATATATATATATTGCACATAATAATAAATTGCAATATCTTTTATTTGCCTAAAAACTGTATATCATATGTGATATTTTAATATAATCTTTATAATTTGTAAAAATTTCCACTGTTCTAATGGTTTAGATTTAATGCACTTAAGTTAATTTAAATTTAATGCACTGAAGTTAATTTAAATTTAATGCACTTAAGATTTAAGTTAGCACCATCAATATTGGCTTTGTACACACTTTTTCACTTGTTCGTGGAATTTTATTCTTTACCTGAAATCAGAACGCCAGGCTCAACTTACGGCGATAATTATAAAAATAACCCCATTTTATTTACGCTATAGTGCAGGAAAAGGTATTTTTATTAATTTATGTGTGTCCCTTAGTTCGCCTTTTAATGAATAACGCCATGAATTCATAACCGCATGAATAATTGCATGAATGCATAATCAAATGCATAATTTTACCGCCTTTTCATTATCGGACTGCTGAATATGACTTTAATTTCATACAATAAAGTATGGATTGGATCTCCTCGACTAGGAAAGAAGCCTTAGAGAAAAATCAATACATACGTTTTCTCTTCATTTCCCTTTTTTAAATAAATAAAAATGCTTTGTGGTAGACCTCAGGAAATATTTGGAAATAAAATATTTTGTTCACTATAAATAGTGAGAGAAAGTTTCCTGAAAATTCTCCTTACATATTTTTTTTGTACTTAGAATTTATTCTTATTAGACTTCTCCCCCACCGTTTTATCTAACTTCATTTTCGAGGAAATATTGAAGGAAAGAATACAAAAAGTATTTTTTTTTCTGTATCTCTCTCCTTCTACCTGCTATCAAAAGTATTTCGGCAATCTTGAGTTTCATAAATTCTCGCATTTATTGGAGTAGAAAAATCCTTAAAAAAGCCACAAACCTGCAAGTAAATAAAATATGAAAGCGGGTTGAGTTAAAGGGCTTCATGTGTAACTTAAAATAAAGTAGAGAATTGAGTTCAGAATTAAAAAATAGTGTATTGATAAATAAGTTCATAAGCGCGCCATTTTGATGCACTTTTCTGGTATACGGAAATACATAGACATACATATAAACAGAAACAAACACACACACACACACACACACACACACCCATATCTATATCTATCTATCTATCTATCTATCTATATAATGTGGGTGGGCGTGGGTGGTGTGGGGCTGGGTAGGGGGGTAGAGAGAGGGGAAAAATATAGAACATGAAAAAAACTATCCTTTACATAAATTTTAAAAAAATGTTAAAACATGCTTTTTATTCTTATCTGGCACTAGCTTTATCTTATTTCAGTATTTATGTTTCAAAACTGTTGCTCTATTCAACAGCAAAAATTTTCTGCAGAGGGATATAATCTTCCCTATATCACAATAAAACTACTCTCTTGCGAAACTATTCATTATATTAGTGAGTAATTTATGAGCATCAACATTACAGAGCAGATAACACCCTGTTGGTCACGATATGCATAATCTATATGCTGGAAAGGCGCATTATTTTAGCAGCATAAATAAACGCATAAATACAGGGTGTCCGGGCTAAAGGTATCCTAAAGTCATAACTTATTTTTACGGAACTGCCCATTAGCATTTTTTAAAAAAATATTTAAATAGAAAGAACATCTCGCTAAGTTTTAATCTATATATATAAAACAGTTCCGTAACTGAATCATTCATTCACTGACTGACTGACTGACATACAACGCACAGACCAAACCGCTGGACTTAAAGGACTGAAAATTTTGCATGGCGATTCTTCTAATATTGTAGGGGTGCACTACGAAATATTTTCAAAAATTCTTCTTCGATTTTTTAAAATTAAATTTTTAAGCTGTTTTTTAAACTTTTTTTACGTTTACATTTAAAATAATACATTGATGGTTATAAAATTTATATCACGAGAAAGATCATAAAAATTCCTTTAAAATGAAATTTTTTTCGAATTTTTACCTCCATTTCCTGATTTTTGGTGAATTTTTCAAGATTAATTTTTAGAATTTAATTTATTAAATGCCGATAACGTGACTTCTTTTTCTGGTACTTTAAATAAATTTATCGTCACGTGCCTAACAACTAAATAGACAAAAAGATATTTTTTTTCTTGCTAATGCGGCAGACGATTGGACATTATTTTGTCTATAAACATATCCCTTACGATTTTTTTATAAATATATATTTTTTTTCCTACGTCAATTGTATATATTGATCGTCGTATTTATTATAAATATATATATATATATATATACATATTTTGGCATTCATTGCATACATTGACCGTTGTATTTAATTTGAATGTACTCCGTAGCGAAGTGCGGGTTTTCAGCTAGTATCAATCATAGATTTCGATGATAGTGTCATAGATTTCGATGTGTGCACCTTTTGTAGCACTACTAACGTCTAAATGACAATCCAGTTCTCTCCAGTTGTTTCGTGGCATATCAGGAGTTATTTGACTCTTTTGCTTGAGGATTCATTAAATACGTTGTGTATAAGCAAAAAATTCAAACTGTGGATGAGTTGAAGAAGCGCATCATTCAAACAATTCGTGTAATAACTCCTGATACGCTACGAAATACTTGGAGAAAACTGGATTACCATATACACGTTTGACGTGCTACAAAAGGTGCACACATTGAAATCTATGATACTGTGATCGAAGTCTATGATTGATATTAAAATTTGGCGAGATATTCTTTCTATTTAAATAAATTTGTGCTTTATTTCTAATGGATAGTTCCGTAAAAATAAGTCATAACTTTTGAATACCTTTTAGTCCGGACACCCTGTATATATATGCATCTCAAGTGTACCCTACAGACTTGGACCTAGGTTTCGTCGGCCATTTAATCGGCTCTTCCAAAATACATAGCCGACAAATTCGCTGGATGTCAAGAGTTCTAAATGCAGAATTTCTGGAAACTTTTACTTTTAACTGACAATGTTCAATGATCCACACAAACAAACAAACACACACACAAAGCATAATAAACAACATGAGCAAAACATAAAAGAAAAACTAGGAAAATATTTACGTTTAGTAGTCTTCGTGTGAAAAGATCTTTATTTATCAAGAAAAACACTTTATTTTATTGATATGTATATATGCGTATAATTATAAACAGCAAACGTGCCAAACGATTTACTTTTAGTAGACATAGGGTAAAAAGCCCTTCAAATATCAAAAAAGTACTTTATTTTATTGAATTTTAAAACGGTTGAGGTCTAGAAAATATATCTACTCATGTGAGTAGTTTATAAAATATTCATGTTTTTAAAGGAATAAAAGGAATAACATTCGCTTTGTGGGTTATTTAAAAATCCCCGAAGCAGTATGTTTTCAAACCATAAATGTCCACATCAATATTGAAAGTCGATTTTTATGGGAATTCTTTGAATCCTTCCATGTCTTTTCAATTAAAGAAAAATAACTCTTCAATCGGAAATATGTCTTTTTTACTGTACGTAGTTTTAGTAGGATGTCCATTAATAATTTAATATTATGGCTATGTCATATTTTACTTTAAAATGTTGATCCTTGATGTTTTACTTGCCCTTTGATGTTTGGTACGGATAGCATAGTAGGCAATGGCTTAATTTATTGAAAAGGATAAAGAATTATTTTCAATCTTTTTCAGTAATATGTTAAAACACATGAGGTAAAACTGCGCTCGGTGTTATTTCATGTGTTTCATGTGTTTCTTGCTTGGGGTTACTTAATTGCCTGTTTGCCATTTACATATTGTTTTAAAATTTCAAATGCAGAAACCTATATAAAGCATACAAAAAAAAGAGAAAAATAGAAAATTGCAAAGGAGATGAAATTTGAAAATATATAAAAAAAATAATAGAAAATAAGATAAAAGAAATTAAAAATATACACATTGTTACATACTGAATATCACTTAAAAGAATGTTTCAGAAATAGTTTTTATCCATAGTTGACAATCAACTGTTATAAAGGCCAAAATAAGTAGTAGGAATTAAAACATTACCTTTAACACAAAGTGCGACAAATTTTATCACAGCGAAGGGGATCTCACATCGAAAGATCTTTGAAACACTGTAGGGTCATTTGTACCCTTATTCTCTTTAGGAGTCTTTATTTCTTCTATATAACCAGACACACACATATATATATATATATATATATATATATATATATATATATATATATATATATATATATATATATATATATATATATTGTTTGTATCGAAAACGTCCAGTTAAGGCAGAGCAGGACATTGCATGTTTACCGTCCATGTTGTCAGAATTGCAAAGAGGGAATTGCATATAAAACTACAAAGAATGCGAATTCTATTAAAGTACAGAGCTAGGCAGTCAGTCGTGTTCAATTGTAATCCTTTATCATTTACATTTTGATAATTGATTAGGGACAAACATCTTTGGTATTTGCATCCATACAGAAAAGGTTTCAGGGAATCACAGAGAAAATATATTTCTATAACAAACTATGTTTTTTATAACATAGTAAAGTCAACTACAGATAAGATAACTTAACAGTCATTTATGATTCTCTCTCTAATCAAAAAATTTGCCTTGAAATTTTGAAAATTTCATAAAGTAAATTTATCTTTGAAATGCAATTAATAAAACTTGATTATATGGATTATGTGTCCAAAAGGTTCAATACTTGTTTTTTTCTGTTGTTATTTCTAATGCCCCCTGGTCGGAATTTATTCCAGACCGGGTCCATATAAGCTAGTGCGCGGAAGGGTGCTGATCTGGTTTATAATGTCGGAGTACGTTTAGCCTAGGGCCACTTCAATTCTGACATCTAGGGGGATCGTACCCTCTCCCACCCTCTCTGACATCATAGAGAGACTTTAGTCTACGGATTTAAAGTGCTCAGTTCCGGCCTAAACACGGTCGTTTTAACGTAGGATTACGTTCCTCAATAACGGTCCTTCGGAGAGAAAAAATTGTCCGGCGTCGCGAGTTATATTTTTGGCAGCCCCCGAAACCCAGTAGCAGTAAACAGCTAAACAGAAAAGTAACAAAATGTGTCCAAAAAAAGAGGTAAGCAAGCGATAAGGAATCCTACGTTAATAACCCGCGGTAGTTTCGTTAGAGGAGAATACCTGAATTTTTTTTCTATTACAGGCATACACAACTCTCTTATTTATAAAAACTAAAATTTCAATACACGTTCTAAACAAGTAAGTGCATTTTTGTGAATACAATTTTTCGCAACTGTATTTCTATTGGCACCAGTTGTTTTAAACTCGATAGATTTCATATTTTTCATAAAATCTGAAATACGATTTACAGTTGTTTCTTAGAATCATGGATGTAGGTTTAGGATGTTCAGTATTATAGGGTAGAAAATACAGAAGGAAATGCTAAAGGAAATACAGAAGGAAATTCAGAAGGAAATTCTAAATCTATTAAATTTGCTCCAGTTTCCTAATAGGATATGGGGTACCATTGTTTCGGTAGCTACACTTACGGGTTTCCAATGGCTAGGGCGCGGGAATTCGGTTCAGATCCTGTGGGTTAGATCCCCACTGTTTGCATGGATGCTTGTAGCCGTAATCTGCTTTAAACTGAAGGTCCCGGCCTAATTAGGCCTCGTGTAGGAAACATTTGACCGTATCGCTCCAAACCAAACCTTACGGGATTCCATACTTTATTGAAACAAAAAGAGTAATTGTTTAAAGCAATGGTTCTCAACCTTGGGGGTACGCGGATAACTACCAAAAAGTATGCAAAATTATATTGATACATGCTAGAATTTAACTGTGACAAAATTTTGAGTAATGATTTAAAACTGAAAACTATCACTAAGGCCGTCCGCACACGGAGCAACTCAAAAGAAACTGATAACCGACTCCAATCACAAACCAGTTCGTTTTGAGTCGTAACCTATGTAATTGAATGGAGCCACGCACACGGCGCAACTGGTTACAAACCCGTCAGCAACGCGTTTGTAATCAGTCGCAGGCAACTCAACGTGTCGAGTCGCTAGAAACTTCAGTCGCCAGTTTCTCTTGCGTTGTGTGTGTTATTACCCAATCTATGTTACAGCCGCTCTTTTGGCAAGCTGCCAAACGACGTAAACGAGTCACCTGACTTCTGCCTAGCGATGAAATGAAATTCTAACGTTTTTTGTTGTATGGAATATGTGCGCCCATATATACAGTCCATTTTTAAACGATTGATCAAAGACAATCTATTGTGACGATTTTTTAAAATAAATTAATTTCTGATAATAGTTTAACTAAAAATAATGTCCGGAATAATGATGTTCTTACTTCCATGACAGGTCGAAAACTATTGATTTGAATCACTTTTGAGTCGGCCCGTGTGCGGAGCCGCATCACTGACGAGTTTGCAACCGATAAGCAATTTCAGTCGCTAACCAGTTCAGTTTCCTTTGAGTCGCTCCGTGTGCGGACGGCCTTAAGCAGCAAGCACACACGACGCTCGTCGAAAGCAAACACAAAGAACTATCAGACATTGCTGTGAAGTATCTTCGGGGGTTTACGACAACTTACTTGGGCGAAAAAGGATTTTGAAGTTTAACTTACCTGAAGAACAAGTATAGAAACGTGCTTAATGTTGAGGATGATTTACGGCTGTATTTGACCAATCAGGAGCCAAATATTGATGAACTTCGTAAACAAAAACAAGCCTAGAGTTCCCACTAATTATTTTCTGAGACTTTTTAAATTTTATGTCTGATTAGTAAAAACTTTGTAATAAAATGTCCATTAAAATATATTTTTTTTTAATTTAAATTACCTATTCGTAATTAAACTTTAACAGTATAATATTTAAACTTCAACTAATATAACACATTTTAATAAAACCAAAATATATTTGTTGGGGGTACGCATAGTTAATGAAACACAAAAAGGGGTACGTGGGTTGAAAAAGGTTGAGAACCACTGGTTTAAAGCATACTAAGATAGCTATATTTTAGTACGATAGTTATTAAAATTCCCATAATAAAATATATTTACAACTTCATATACAAAGACCGCAATATTTATCCCCTCTATAACTGACAGAAATGTCTGTATTACTATGTATGTCATTTGTCTAAGTATCATCTGTCTAAGAATTGTCTAAGTACATCTGTACGTTACTCTGTATGTCATTTATTCACACAGGCGTTAAGACAGATGTTACATAAAGGATAATAATACAGACAATAATAAGAATAAAATATACTAATATGCAATATAACTCATTATTATAGAAACATATACAGTCATGAACCCTTAAATCCACAAATAATGAGACACTTGGAAAATATAAATTGTAAGAATTGTCTTATTTACAAAATAAACACCTAGGTCGAATGGATTAGTTTCTGTACCGCGAAAAGCTTCTCTTCAAATGAAAGAAATTGAATCCAGTTGACTAAGTATTTCCAGAATAAACTCTACTGTATCTTTATTTATAACGCGGTCTCTTTTAAGCACCATTTTTCTAACTACGCTTCCGATCCGTCATTATGTTCTATTTAAACATTGTTGAGGAAAAAAAGGGTGAAAAACACACTCACACAGTTTCTTCAACTAAAAAAAAAAAATTCTTGGAACCCAGCTTACGCAATATTTGTGCACATCTTAACAAGCGCCGTAAAATGTCAACTGAGTTGGAAATACTCAGTAGCAATTCATTTGGAACCAAAAAATTTACTTAGAATGGTATTAATGGTATGTCTTAATTTTGTGAAAATATTTAACTCCTAAATACTAAAATTAAAACCTTAGGCTACTTAAAGCAGGAGATTGCATTGTATGCAGTTTAACAAACGCATTATTCAAGAGATTAGGTTGCACTGTTGGACGGGCACCCCCCCCCCCCCACACACACACACATATATATATATATATATATATATATATATATATATATATATATATATATATATATATATATATATTATATATATATTATATATATAATAGCCGTTGTCTCCGTTGTCTTCAGGGCTGTACTCATCTTTCAATTGAAGCCCTCAGTAAACAAACGACCGGTTAGGCTTAATTTCAATTTCAGATGTGGATCAGAATTTTTTTCTTACCTAAAAACTAATATATTCTCCATCAAATCACGTTTGTTCTGCCTATTTTTCTATAAAACATTCAGAACTAAAAAAAATGGAGGTTTTTAGCTGTATATTTAACAGTTTTTAAAAATCTGTTTACTTTTGCGATGAATTCTGAAAGTAAAGAAACTTGAATGTGAATGAATCAAGTAGCTCAAGTATTCGTATCGCGTAGTGAGCTGTAAAAAACTGGATGGCAGTCTACTACTCCAATCGCATGAAAAACTAAATAAATAAAAAATAATGAAAGGGTTTGCTTTTACAATGTGTGGATTAAATGCAATATTGTTAGATATTTCGGGATATTTTTTAACTTTCATATACTTTTTCCATTATGACGTCATTATTAGTAGTATGACGTCAAAATGACAGGTTGGATGGCAGTCTACTATTCCAATCGCATGAAAAACTAAATAAATAAAAAATAACGAAAGGGTCTGCTTTTACAAGGTGTGGATTAAATGCAATATTGTTAGATAATTCGGGATATTTTTTAACTTTCATATACTTTCCCATTATGACGTCATTATTAGTATTATGGCGTCAAATTGACGGGTTACCTTCTAGTATATATATATGTATGTATATATATATATATATATATATATA
>CAJRAI020000183.1:0-15000 GCA_907164885.2 Dolomedes plantarius | reverse complement strand
GATATTTGATTCTTTGTTTGATTCATTTAAACTGCGGTTATTCACTTTTTCTTGTCATTCAGATATATTTTTAATGATTTCATAATTGTGATCTTGACTCTTCAGCGGGCACGCCAAGTTTTAGAACACCAGCAGGCGTGCGTGGCACAAAATGCAACGTCTCTTTCAACCTTGATTATCCCTTTTGTAATAAACATTTTTTTCAAATTGAAAATAATAATTCTGCGTTTTATGACGACAAATAATATGTTGATAATATTGAGATATATTTATAATTAAAGGCCATATAATGCAAATACAATCGCCTTATTTCAAAACTGTCCGGTTTTTTGGATCTAAGGACAACTTGCAAATGGATTACTATTACGTCCAAAAACCTAAAAAACAATGGGAATGTCTATCTTCGTAATGTGCGGGATACCGTGTAATAGCTGCACATTGGATCGACTACAACAACCCCTGCTTTTGTCGTATTGTAATCCAGTATAATCGTCGGTTTACCACGGTTAAATCAGGACTAACAATGAATGGAATGGAATACAATGGTCAGAAAATCAGACCAGCATTACAAAGGGTGTATCCATAAATAGAAATTGCTTAGAATATTCAAACCTTACATGTAAAAACAAACCATTCAAAATTACGAAAATGTTGCACTCTGTACACGGGCGCGCCCACTGAAGGGTTAAAAGGGGCCCCTCTGAAACATTTTTGCAGTATATCTGGGGGGACAAAGCTATCTAAACTGAAAGCTAAAGAGATCGTATTATAAAATTAACATAGTATACAAGGCAAAAATGAAAAAAAAAATGAAGCTAAGATACAATATGTATACAATACGCTCATTTTTCCTGCACCAAAGTTAATCTTTGTTAACTTTACAGAGGCAAAATATTTTTTAAATCTTTCTATTAAAAAAAATTGTGTTTCTAACAGTTTTCAATAAGGTGATCTGTGTTAGCATGCACAGATAAAAAGTAAAACTTCGTTAAAAAAAACAGATAGAAGAAAATTTTACCACATTATTTATAGCAATCACTAAATGATCTTTTTTGAACTTCAATCTATCCTTTAAAATTTTTGAGAAAAAAATACGTTGCATTTGAAACTTTGTTACTTCTGATTAGTAACGTTAAAATTACTTTAGTTATTATTTTTTTGCCGTAAGTTAAATCAATACGAATTGTTTCAAAGATTTTCTTCAAAAAATATTTATAATATTTTTTCTGGCAAATATTTTTTTCTGGCAGATAAACAAGTATTTCTAGAATATAAGATGTTACCGCTGCAAAGAAATAACACAAATAACATAAACATAGCCCAATAAAAAAATATATTCTGCACGAGTTACCCTCTGAGTCCGATCAAATAACAATACAATCCACTGCTAAATTAATATCTGTTTGTTCAGCTCTGCACTCAGGAAACGAGTCTTCGGATGAATACAAATTACTCCAATAAATCCGAAAAAATAAGGCTGAAATTCGACGTTTCGAAGGAATTCGATATCTTGAAATGTTTCTAACTTTGATGTTAAGAATTAAAAAACTATGCTTGGTTGACGATATTACGTTTTGGGAGGTTGCTTCGAATGTCATAACGTTATTTCCTGCAGACCAAATTATAAAAATTTAATAATTTTGTTAGAAACTGGTATAATTTTGCATCCTATATAAGTACAAGCTGAAAACCAGCACTTCGCTACGGAGTACATTCAAACTAAATACAACGGTCAATGTATGCAATTAATGACAATATATATATATATATATATATATATATATATATATATATATATATATATATATATATATATATATATATATATATAATAAATACAACGATCAATGTATGCAATTGATGTAAAAAAACAAAATAAATATATTTATAAAAGAATCGTCAAGGATATTTTTATAGACAAAATAATGTAGAAGAAAATATTCAAATTATATCTAATAGAACATACTAAAGTTTATAGTACAGTTAATACAGTACAGTTTGAGGAACATATCTTTTACTGTATTTTAATATTTTTATGGATAATATCCAATCGTCTGCCTCATTAGCAAGAAAAAAAATATTATTTGTCTATTTGGTTGCTATGCACGTGACGATAAATTAATGTACAGTACACATATTTCTTTTGATACCAGCAAAAGGAATCACGTGCTCTGCATTTAATAAATTAAATTCTAAATATTAATGTTTAAAAATCCCCCAAAAACAGAAAATGGAGTTAAAGATTCGAAAACAATTTCATTTTAAAGGAATTTTTATGATCTTTGTCGTGATATAAATTTTATAACCCTCAAATTATTATTTTAAATGCAAACTTTAAAAAAGTTGCTAAAACAGCTTAAAAATTTAATTTAAAAAAATTTCAGAAGAACTTTTGAAAATCTTTCTTAGTGCACCCCTACACTATAAGAAAAATCGCTATGCAAAATTTCAGCCTTTTAGGTCCAGCGGTTTGGCCTGTGCGTTATATGTCAGTCAGTAAGTCAGTCAGTTACAGAACTGTTTAATATATAGATAATTATTGACAGAGAATTTTGAGGTTAAAAAAAAATTTAAGCTTTCCTATATCTCTGATATAAACAGTCATATTTATTTAACCCAATAATAAAGCATTTTATAAGTATAAAATCTTCAAAACATTTGTTTAACATGCGGGAATTTTCAAATTAATTAGAATAAAAATCTGCTACCCCCTATATTAAATAATAAAACCAAACAGACCGGAATAACATTCAGAAATATATAAATTTAAATAACGTTAAATAACATTAAAATAAGTTATTAGTAGTTTTCTTTCTTGGACTGTAATAAATTAAAATAAATTTTTTTTCTGGATTCGAAATATATGCTATGATGGATAAAAATCTTGGAAGCATAGACCAAAATCAACTGTAGCGAAATTTCCTTTTTTTTCAAATATTATGTATGACTGTATACTTCACAAACAAGTTTTAGTAGTAAAGATGCGTTATTTTTTTACTCAAGAGATCTACTGCGTTATTTTCTCATAATCATTAAACATCTAACTTTGGAAAGAAAAAGAAGGAAGATTAAATTCGCAATGTGTCATCTTATTCTGACACAGAAATGCCTGACAACGCAAGGGCGAATTCTTGTCCAACAGTTAGAAGACTTCTACTTTTATTTTCATCAGGAAAATATTTGCTGATTTCCAACTTTGAAAGCCTTCATCCCGTTCTGATAGAGGTTTATAAAATTTGATTCTGAAGTCCATCCTTCCACTTTTATGACTTAAATTGTAGGCTAAATCATTGTAAAGTAACTCCGCCATTCTGAATCTGGTGTATGTATGTATGTATGTATGTGTATATATATATATATATATATATATATATATATATATATATATATATATATATATATATATATATATATATATATATACTAGCTGAAAACCCGCGCTTCGCTACGGAGTACATTCAAATTAAATACAACGGTCAATGTATGCAATTAATGCCGCAAAAAATAAAAATATATATATTTATAATAAATACGACGATCAATGTATACAACTGATGTAAAAAATATATATATTTTAAAAAATCGTAAGGGATATTTTTTTGGATAATATCCAATCGTCTGCCGCATTAGAAAGAAAAAAATAATAATTTTTTTGTCTATTTAGTTTTTATGCACGTGACGATAAATTTATTTAAAGTACCAGAAAAAGAAATCACGTGACCGGCATTTAATAAATTAAATTCTAAAAATTAATTTTTAATAATTCACCAAAAATCAGAAAATAAAGGTTCGAAAAACATTTCATTTTAAAGGAATTTTTATGATCTTTCTCGAGATATAAATTTTATAACCCTCAAATTATTACGTTAAATGCAAACTTAAAAAAAAGTTACAAAAATAGCTTAAAAATTTAATTCAAAAAAATCTAAGAAGAATTTTTCAAAAATCTTTCTTATTGCATCCCTACACCATAAGAAGAATCGCCATGTAAAATTTCAGCCCTTTAGGTCCAGCGGTTTGGTCTGTGCGTTGTTTGTCAGTGAGTCAGTTACGGAACTTTTTTATATATATAGATAGATATATATATAATCCTCTTAATGGCCTTTCTTACAAAGGGTGTATGAAATTTCCCGTGCTAAAGAGTGAATAAAAAAATGGACCACGTAAGCTAAAAGTTAATATATTATAACTAAATAGGGTTGCTCTAATTACAAAGCTACCTCGGAGTTGTGTGGTAAAAAAAATATTATTCTTAGAATCTATCAATTACAAATAAGTTATACCAATGTCTGGGTAAATGTTTTTGCTCTTGAAATATATGTGTAATTTAAAGTTTTATTTGAAACCGATATCTATCTTCTGTCACATTCTCGCTCGATATCCCTCCTTCAATTATTTATAGACTGTATGAGTACTTACTTAAAACTCATGAAAACTTCTTAAAAGTGGCACACCCTTCTAAGAAGCACGCAAATAAAGCATGCATTTGTGAAACGGCGGGAAAATAGAAACCGGGATGGTGGAATTATGAAAGAGAATCCAAAAAGTAAATGAACAAGGTTAAATGATTTAGAAAACGTCGATGGTATGGATATTAATAACGTTGATTACATTTCTACATTTATATTTATCTGATTGCTGAAAAAATATCACCACGTAATAGCGTCATTTAATTTTTCATGTTTCTTAGTGTTTTTCAGTCATTTGATGTTATACTGTTATTTTAAAATTCCTTTTCGCAACCCCGTTTTTCTATTTTCTCCCCTTTTTCTAGAATTACAGTTTTATTTGTTTGCTCTGTTATCTTGGGCGTCCCGTGCGTGGGCCAGTGGTCATCCAATTTCTTCCCACCCCCTTTTTCTTTCACAATCGCTTTCCCTTTCATATGTTCGTTACTGCCGCCGCCTCCTACGACGTTCTTCTAGAACTCTCTGTAATATCCACCATTTATATAAGAGAGTTTGATGATCCATTCGTTTATGATTCGTTCATTAAGATAATCACTCCTAATGCTCTTCGGCTTTGAAAAGAACGGTTAATTAGTCCGTAACTAGTTGCTACCGCCATTTTTTATTTTGAATGTTTTGAAGTTCTATGTTCTTTTATGCTGAATTATCGCTATCAATTAGCAGTTAGGCCAGAGTACTTGTTCTTTATATATGCCCCTACTAATACTGAAGACGGAGTCCTTAACACCAATTCGCATCAACGAGGCATAATTGAAAATTTCATCAAGTAGTGTTTAATTTTATCATAAAAGAAACCCAGAATAAGTAAAACCGTGATGAAGAAGGACGTCTTTGTTAGTCCAAAAATATGATAATCAATGCATTATCGTGTAATTAATGGCAGATTGAATAAGGATGAGTCCTTTAAAAATCTGTTGACAAAATGCTTAAGTAACTAGAAGAAACAATAAAAAATTTCTTAATGAGCTTCTGGGATACGAAAATTCTTATGACGTAGTATTATTATTTTTAATATGCATTGTTTAACCTTTAGCTTACGGGACCCATTTTTCCAAATCCCTCTTTGGAACAGAAAATTTCATACCCCCTTAGTAAGAGCGGCCATTTAGGGAGTTATATATATATATATATATATATATATATATATATATATATATATATATATATATATATATATATATATACATATATATATATACATATATATATATATATATATATATACATATACATATACATATACATATATATATACATATATATATACATATATATATATACATATATATATATATACATATATATATATACATATATATATATACATATACATATATATATATATATATATATACATATATATATATACATATATATACATATATATATATACATATATATATACATATATATATATATATATATATATATATATATATATATATATATACATATATATATATACATATATATATACATATATATATACCTATATATATATATATATACATATATATATATATATATATATATATATATATATATATATATATATATATATATATATATACATATATATATATATATAAATATATATATATATATATATATATATATATATATATATATATATATATATATATATATATATATATATATATATATATATATATATTCATTCATTCTTGGACCCGTATTTTTGGGATACATCCTATCCCACCCCGGAAGGGGAAGGTTAAACTAATATCTCAACTTTTTTCAATTATTTTAACTGTAAGCTATGATTTTTGGAAACGCATTCTTCCTAATGTCTGAATAACTTTAAAAAAGTATAACCCTGAGGCAACTTATGGACTAAATTAATTTCTACGATTGCAATAGTTATTACCAACTGAATTATTATTATAAGAGAGAATTTTGAGTAAATAATTAACTACAACACAAAAACTACCTGATAAAATACTCATAAATATGCTATCAACAAAAGAAAACATAGAAAAATCCTATTTTTGTGATCATTCAGTAAAAAAAAAAAAAAAAAAAATGTTTATTCCGTTGTTCAGTCAAACCGCTGATTTATTTCCGAGCACATCACAGCAGCAGGTCTGACAGGCACACGTTTCGAGGATCTCTAGTACAAGGATTGATTTAGAATGCCTGATGTCAGCTGCTTCTAACCGTGAATGGCTGGAAACGTGTCGAGCTTTCTCTGACATCTTACAATGCTCAGATTATCTGATTTTATATTAATATATATACGTTCTAAAGAGCGATTAACAGTGTTTTAAATCATTAAAAATTTGAAAGTCAGACTATGTAAAGAAGATAGTTCTATTTGTATACTGCACTCTATATACGTACACACACATACATACATATATACTTATATATATATATATATATATATATATATATATATATTCTGGGTGAAGACCAAATGGTTAAGGCACTGACGGTGTTCGGTCCAGAACCCGTGGGTTCGAGTCCAAGTATTGGTATGGATGTTTGAGTAGCAAAAGCTGACCGTGGCGCTCAAATAGCAACCAACTCTTTCGTTTATGCAAATTTAGGAGGAGAGGAATATATTTTATATATATATATATATATATATATATATATATATATATATACAGTGGAATCTCGATCAATCGTTTTCGGATCCATCGTTTTTCCGTACGTGTCGTTGATTTTATCCAGTCCCAACGATCATATTGCTTTGTTATGTTTCCACATCTATCGTTTTCCCCACATTTATCGTTCATTTCAGTCGGTCCCTTGAAAAACGATACATCGAGATTCCACTGTATATATATATATATATATATATATATATATATATAGAGAGAGAGAGAGAGAGAGAGACTGACAAGATGATGCTTTGTTGTATAGTAGTGTACAAAAATTATCTATTCGAATGTACAGGATCATGTTAGAAATATGGTACAAGGGGCAACTCAACCTCAGAGTGATTTCTAGAGCTTCAACTGGGCATTTAGTTCAAATGATTGGCTGACTTGATGCAAGCTTTAAAACTATCGAGAGTTGTGTTAATATAGTTGTGTTATCGAGAGTTGTGTACAGTACAGTAGAGAATATGCTAAGTATAAAAGCTCCATCGAATCGTAACTGATCATTTTCCCCTTAAACAGGCGGTATCATACAAAAGTTTTCCGGTACTTTGCATTGAGAAATGCGTAACTAATCATTTGAACAGGAGTTCTCCTGGGAGATCGGGAAGTGAGTGGCAAATGAAACACATAAAAGATAGCATTCCCAAGATAAGTTCTTTTCAAAGAAGTGTACAAAATGTGATCTCTACATTCTTATATAGAGATAGCATCCGGTTTCTCCATCAAAATATACATAATATCAATGTAAGTCAACATTAAATAGTAAGAATTTGAGGTTTAACGTTACGGCTTTATCTCTAACATGCCTCGACTCCATTTACAATAATCTGAGACACGTTATAAATGTCAATAAACATGAAACATATGATCGAAAGAATATTCACTAAAATCATTCAGTTGTATAACAAGGCATTTAGATGTACAAAAATGTAGATATATGGATAGACAGTAGAGGTATAGATTAATTTTCTGATTTCCTAGTCAGTAAATATGATTTCATGCATTGTCTCTCCATTTGTCAACATTACTCAAGTAGTTTTGACATTATACATGCATTCTAGTGTATACTGTTGTATAACATAACACTCCAAATATTAGTCCGTTTAATTTCAGGAGCCTACTAATTCCTGTACGCATTGTGTAACATTACTAAAAAAGCCCATCTACTTCTTTTTAGGACAATTTATATGCATGTGAGTCAACTTAAAAGAATTTTTCTGGTATTTGAAGCTATAATAAAAACGAGCAATTTTTTTCGACAAAACCACAGGTGTTGTTCTCATTCAAATGGCTCAACTTTTGAGAAAAACTCAGTTATGCAAAGACCTTTTTCGTGTCGCAGAGCATTTTCGTTATTTTTTTTTCCTCTAACAGAACAAAAGCAGTAAAATGTATAAAAAAGGCTTGATTAATAGGCACCTCATGCTTTTTGTGAATAAATTTTTCATTCTTATATAACATAAGTAAAAAAAAAATGCAGTATATTTCATACAATTACATGTAATGAAATAAAAATATATATTCCAATTTTTTAACCCGAAAAAATTAGAATTCTTGTATGGTAGAAAGTCTGCAAAGAGTTTTAAAAGGATTTTCTTTGATTGTCTAAAGATTGGTCGAAAAAAATAATGACTCTGCATATTAGAAAATTCGCATTTGAGAGTCATTATATTTTCAAAGAGAATAAAGGTAAATTTTGATTCTAAAAATGTAATTTAAAGCGAAAATAATCAGTTTAAATTTTTTAATTTGTTTCTCATATTCGCAAAAAGTATTAACTAGAACTATTTTACTAATTTTAGGGAACTTTTTTAATTGAAAGAAAAAGTTTTTTGAAAAACTTAAAAGAGAATAAGTTTCTATTACCAGGAGATATGTTTAAATTAGTGTACTGCGCTCTTTCGTAAATTCGTTTCAGTGTGTACATAATGAGATAAAGAAAATTTTCTTGTCCCAATTTTTAGGTTAAAAGTGTAAAATGTTTACAGAACACTTATCTTCTGAGTCGTTCAAATATCCAAAAAATAAATATATATTTAACACAGTGAAACTTCAAACTTATACTGAGACTAACATAAAGCGGAAGTTTTGTTTCTTTTCTTACCTGGGAATTTGGATGAATAGAGAATTTACTGTATTTATTTTTATGAAATGCCTACATCTGATGCTATTAACAAAATAAAGTAACTGCAAGTTTCCCTTACAAGCAGTGATTTATTTTGTCACTAAGAGATTCGTTGGAAATTAAAATTTCTTATTTGAAATCAAAGATTTTTTATATACTTTTAGAGAAATAAATTTTAGAAATAAGTTTCTTTATTGCTTTTAATATTCCTTGTTTGGAGGAAACGTTTTTTAGTTTATTTCCGATAAAAATATATATCATCCACCCAGGAGGTGTAACTTAAAATGAATGAAATTGGTATTTTTTTAAGATACATTTGTGAAATGTGAATAGCAGCAATAAGTACAACACTTCTTATTTCCAATTCTCGAATGTAGTTCTTAAAGTTAAAGGATCGACGCATCTACCAAGATAGTTAAAATTTATAAAATACCTCGAAAACAGTACTTATACACAGTTTTTGGAAATACAAATAAAAAGTTCTGGCGTCATCCAAAAGATAAAGTTAACAGAATTAAGTTTTGTCTACTTCAATCGTTTAACTGTGATAAAGTTAAATTTCTAAAAGGTCTTTTATCTTAGAATTTCTTCACTGTATTAGAAAAATAAATGAATCGGTCATTTTGAAAAGGATTCATCTCCATTTATTTTACACTAGAAGGTAACCCGTCATTTTGACGTCATAATACTAATAATGACGTCATAATGGAAAAAGTATATGAAAGTTAAAAAATATCCCAAATTATCTAACAATATTGCATTTAATCCACACCTTGTAAAAGCAAACCTTTTCATTATTTTTTATTTATTTAGTTTTTCATGCGATTGTAGTAGACTGCTATCCAACCCGTCATTTTGACGTCATAATACTAATAATGACGTCATAATGGAAAAAGTATATGAAAGTTAAAAAATATCCCAAATTATCTAACAATATTGCATTTAATCCACACCTTGTAAAAGCAAACCCTTTCATTATTTTTTATTTATTTAGTTTTTCATGCGATTGGAGTAGTGGACTGCCATCCAGTTTTTTAGAGATCACTTCGCGATATGAATACTTGAGCTACTTGATTCATTCACATTCAAGTTTGTTTACTTTCAGAATTCATCGCAAAAGTAAACAGATTTTTAAAAATTGTTAAATATACAGCTAAAAGCATCCAATTTTTTTAGTTCTGAATGTTTTATAGAAAAATAGGCTGAACAAACGTGATTTGATGGAGAAGATATTAGTTTTTAGGTAAGAAAAAATTCTGATCCACATCTGAAATTGAAATTAAGCCTAACCGGCTGTTTGTTTACTGAGGGCTTCAATTGAAAGATGAGTACAGCCTGGAAGTGTTATACAGAGACAACGGCTATTATATATATATAATTATTCATGAGATGCAAAAAACTATAACTCGCCTTCATGCATTATTAGTTGGACTATATTTAGTATTTATTATGTTTATAAGGCATCAATCCTGATGCAAAAATATAATTTGTTAATATATTTTTTTAAAACGGGGTGAGGGTGGGCAGAAAAGTTGGTGAAAAGTGGAGATGACTCTTTTTCAAAATGACCGATTCAAATGCTCTCATATCGGTCGACACATAAAAGGGCCGTCTAAAGTTGCTAAGATAGTACTTATTAACATCCAAATCTGTGATTTAACCTTCATGCATTTTCCAAGGTAAAAGTAAAATAAAGAAATATAGGGTGATTCACTCGGGACCTTACCCGTGAAATGCCTACATACTGAGGCGTACATTTGACAATACATGGGGAAGTGTTGATCTCTGTTTGAATGGCAGTTGAGAACGCTATCAACATCCTCTGTGATATCCATGTGATTGTACAGAGATGGACCACTATGTATTCAAATTTGAGCATAAAATGTTTTCCCCTTTCAATATCACAACGCTTTTTTTGGAGGTAAAGTCACGAGGGAATCGCCGTGTAGAATATTTTTATTTTCTGACTAAATGCTAGGAATGTGGAGATCTTCCAGATTTTGTATGCATTCTTCCAAGGATATTGCTAGTAAATACCCAAATAGAATTTGGTATCTGAAATGCTTATTTTTAGGTAATTAACGATAGGTGACAATTTAGAAACTAAAAAGTCATATTGAAACCATCTAAGCGTTAGATTTAAAAGGGAAAAAATACGTACCTTGGATTAATTAAATGTCAACTGAAGACGCACGATGCTAATTCAAACGCATTTTTATTAAAATTATATGAATATCTTACAGCGATTAATACTATAGAGAAAATAGCTCACTTCTACCCAGACTTGGGTGTATATAATTTGAAGTGGCACTCTAAATGAATTTGATACAAACACGGTTTATACGTGAAACAATGTTTATTGAATTCGTTGCACATATAGAATTTGCTTTTACCACAATAAGCATACTTACTACTTGTACGGAATATATATATTAGCATTCAATAGAAATACACATTTCAATACTCACAAACCAGCAGAGAGTCAAACCAGCAGTACTGACACGTAAACTTTGGGCCCCCTAAGCACTAGCGCAGGACAGTACTGGAGCATACCCTCGTAGCTCCCTTTCGCTTATCTGACAACTTTAATAACACCTCTCCAACCTTAACAACCTTTTTTATTAATGACGCTGCATGGTATTTATACTAAGCGCGTATGCCGAAATTAGCATATCTCAAGCAGCTTCTTTAATTCATTCACTCAAAAGTTCGATTCTTGTCAATCTAATCTTGTGTATACCTTACAATACTTACATGTTGCATTGTCAAAAATTGAGTATAATATTATAAACCACTCGTTTACATGATAGAGGGTTTTCCACATAATGAGCAAATTTCCGCACACAGACAAATTACCGCATTAACACGCCTAGCACATTTTAAGAGTCTTCGGAAGTTTAGATCTCTATTGCTAAGGCAGCTGTATACTAACCCTATTGCATTGGCTCACTTCAATGTCAACCTATGAGGAAAATGTGTCTACTATTGACAGCTACATAAAAGCTTATAGTCCAACAAAAATGGTATTTTCAGATAGATTGAACTTTTCGACACCTTGCAACAGGATTCGGTTTATAAATGTCGTCCACCAAAGGAATTGAAAAGCGTTTAAAACACACTAGACCAGATTTTTTCCCGAATAATTTAAATAAAAAAATATTTGCATTTTTTTAAAATAAAAATTTCCCAGTGTGTAAAATTTCTTTCTCTATGACAGAGTTCAAATTTAGAAGAAAAAATCTTTCAATCCAAGTCGGTAATCGTAGAAAACATTTTCACCATAGTTTAACATTGAGGAAAGCGAATATAATAGAGTTTGTATAAGACAGTCTAACTGTATACATTAAAAAAAGTCCTAATTATTCATCTGATGAGTTGAAATATATTTAATTGTCAATTATTATATTATTAGAAAAAACGTTATAGGCCATTCAACGTATTATACTTGTAAGAAATGCACAGAACTAGTATAATAAGAAACGCTAAAGATCCTGTAAAACTATATTCATATTTTTGCATACATTTAACAAATCGGCAAGCAAATTGAATAAGTTCCATTGAATGACTTGAAGAATTCGATAATTTTTAAGTAATTAATTTTCCAAGATTCAATATTCCATGGCGATGCTACGTAAATTAGTTCTAGCTGCGTATGATAAATTTGTCTCACCGGAGATGAAGCTAATTTTTGATGAAGTTTAATTTCCGGAGTTCGGGAAGAGTTTCATTATAGACTCAATGCTCGATGTAACTCTCCTGAATCAATTAACAAAGATTTTAAGATTTGTTGAAAAAAACGGGAGTTGTAACTTAAGTTATTGAGCTTTGTGCTGATATATATATATATATATATATATATATATATATATATATATATATATATATATATATATATATATATATATATAGGGTGAGTGTCCCAAATATCGCCCCTTTGCCTAATATCGCCTACTCGTGTTTCTAAAGTATGATTCGCACTATGTATGAGAAAATGCAGTAACTTCTTAGCTCTGGGTTTGTACTAACAGCGGCGATAGCGAAAACGCTCTTATCACTGACAACAAAAACTATATGGCGTCTGAAGTTGTTTTGGCTGTTGCCTTCGTAAACTTTGGCTCAAAAGAATCAGAATCTAGTGAATGACCAGGTAGGTGCACCCAAATTCTAATTTTGCTTATACCATTTTAAAATGCATTAAACAGAGACTTTGCTAGCAACGCATTTTAACATGTGCTCCTAATTTCGCCTGGTAGGCGGTAAGAGGAACAGAGGTAGGCGATATCAGGAACTGCTCTGGAGTTCACTGGAAATTTCAATTTTTCCAGTTTAGCTACATAACTTAAACTGGAACTGGTTTTGGAGCTGGTTGATCTCAAGATACCAAAGGAAATAGTTTTTAGGGATTTTCTTTGGGTTTCCAGCCTAATCAGAAACTAAAAAGTGGACGAAATGTCAAAAAAAAGTTAGAGTAGGCGATATTTTGGACACCTACCTTATATATATGTTAATTTATATTCTAAATTTACACGTAACTAAAAATTAATTTTAAGAAATCTACAAAGAAAAGAAATAACTATACATCAAGTTTTGTAGCTAAGAAAATGTGCTGATTATTCTAGATATATTATGATTATTTATACTACAAAAACACCAGAAATAACCAAATGTTACTTGATATCACTCTTTGTGTAATAAACGTATGATATACGAAGTTTTCCTATTAATTCTAAAGTGGTCAGTTTTCTTCAATTAAAAATGATATTAAACCTACAAAAAAAATTAGATCAGGAAAAATTATAAGGGTTATTTATTTTAAAATAACTAATAAATATAAAATTAAAATCCTAAGAACTTTAATTAATGTCAAAAAATGACAAAGATGGTTTTATGTGGGAAATATATATTTAAATTAAATGTAAATCTGATTAATTTTAGACATTCTCACCAAAGATGACTAGATCTTGAATCGAGATATTAATAGAAATTTATTGGAATGTTTACAAAGGTTAATCGTAATCACATTTATATAACCTGTGAACTAAACGGTTTTGTTTACTTAAATGCCTGGGATTGCTATAGGAAAGTCGCTTGTTTAGTTTTTTATAGGCTCGTTTTTAGCTATTTATAGGCTCTAATATAGGTTCGCCGGCCAATATCTTTCGGCCTCCAAGTTGCCAAGCATTCCTTACACTGGAAAATATGGGGTATGTCTAAAACTGTATTAACAAAAACAACTTTTATGACTTGGCAAATGCCGATTCGTAGTAAATGACTCCCAAGACAGTCAGTAATCGTATAGTAGCAACATTCCCCAGATGAGGTTTATCGGGCAGATCATATCACGTACAGGTTCCCCTAAGGTGTTTGATCGGTTTTTCGATCTTGCGGGTGTGTTAGTGTAACGAATCTAGGAATAAAATATTTAGCTTGGTCAAAAGACGTCATGCTGTTGACCGTGTTCTAAACTTTAGCACTTTCTTGACAAGCTATTAGTCTACTCATCCTTGAGAAACTGACAGTGCTCCGGTATCTACTGAAAAACTAAATATATGTCTTTTTCTCACGGATTTCCGCAAATGTCAAACGCTGAAGTCAAAAATATCATCTGAGACAGAAGTACCGGTAGATCCAATAGACTTGACGACAGCTTGCGAGTTCGGAAAAAAATGTCTCTGTTGTGAAGGATCCACAATTTGGACATTTTGAACTCCTTCCAACGTCATAGCCATTTTGTTTTTCCAACTCGATTACGGGGCATAAAACGGCCATATTGGAA
>CAJRAI020000182.1:0-27500 GCA_907164885.2 Dolomedes plantarius | reverse complement strand
TTTTTTCGGGGGTAAAAACTGGGAAAAACTGGGTGAAAATTGAACATTCTTCAAAGCATGATAACTGAAAGAGAAGAAAATAAATTATCATTTTATAAATTCTAAAATTAACATAATTTTCTCTAAGGAATAGAGTATTATCGTGAAAACATTCTGTCTATACCGGAAGCTGTAGGATTTTAAGTACAGAAAAATGGCTTAAAATTCATTGTCATTTGCAATTCATACCAATGTAAACGAAAAAACTGATGAATCTACAATAGTGAGCGCAGTCTATTCCCTTTATAAATACAGGTGACCCTCCTATAACACGGTAGATAGGTTCCTAGAGAATGCTGTGTTGTGGGAAACCGTGTTATATGAGACCCAGAGGCAGTACAAAAAAGGGAGTTACATTCCGAATACTTATTAAAAACATTTTTTCTTAATTCCATATAAGCAACTTAATTTTTATTAAAAATATAAATGTATGTATAACACAAAACGAAAAGAAAAAAAATATTTTCATTTAATGTGACATTAATTTAATAAATTTCTTCCTGATCACTGCTAAGTACACTCAGACGAGACCATGTTTTCTGTTGAACGATGTCTACCATTGTCTACCATTACTGTCTTACATTGCTATGAATTGCAAATGACAATGAATTTTAAGCCATTTTTCTGTACTTAAAATCCTACAGCTTCCGGTATAGACAGAATGTTTTCAGGATGTCACCTTCACTTTCAGAACCTTTTTCTTCATTTAGATCATTTGCGTCTTCTATCCTCTTTAAAACATCTGCAATTTTGTTTTGTTTGCTGGTTCTTACAAGGTCATTGTAGATTTCACGGTATAGCGATAAACAGTTTTGCAGCTCCCTTTTGAATGTTCGGCTTCTTTCAGCGGAAGGGTCTGCATTCAAGAAAAGTATTTCAAGATTTTCAGCAAAGCTTAGTCCTTCTTACAATTTTATAGAGTTATAAATGAATAAACTATAATTTGGTTATACATTTTCATGTAAAGACACTATAGTTTATTGTTCCTTCCCGTCATTATTTTCAGGTAATTTAGTTTTTAAATGTGTTAAACAAAAATCATAATATCTAGTGCTGTAGAAAGGTTTTCGCAATTTTTTAATCGTGTTAGAGCGAAACCCTGTTACAGGTTGCAGTGTTATATGAAGGTTCCAGCAATTTATACTATCGTGTTAGAGCGAAACCGTGTTGTAAGATGCCATGCTGTAGGAGAGCTACCTGTATCTGAAGAGTCACTCTTCAAAATGTTAAAATTCATTTCACCGTAAAATGAACTACTTTTCACCGTAAAATGTTTTTCGTCAGATGAAAAAAAATTATTTTCAGAAAAAGCTACTACCGATTATAAATTTTTCGTCAACAGTTGTTGAAAAGGCTTTTACTCGGCTCTTAGTGAAGACAGAAACATGATTCCAACAGAATTAGAAAGATAAAACACGAGGCTTTGATATTGTTCTACATGTGGCAAAATAGATTTTTTTGATCGAAAATGCCTTTTCAAAGGTGGACGGACACTTGACGCTATATTGAACCTGAGCTATATTTCTTGTTTGCTGTGCAGACAGACATTTTTCTTCTTTCAGTAAATACTTCTTTTGATGCACTCCTGTTTCAACATCGGTGTCAAGGACTCAAGCAAATGAATATGTACTGCAGAACGTACAGCGACTATCTTCTCACAAAATCGTTATCACCGTGATGTTGTGCAATAAAATATTGCAAATGGATACTCCCGTGCAAATGGAAGGGTATTGACGAAGAGCCTAAAATGATGGGGCAAACGCAGCCATGATAATTATAACAATCCCAGAGTAAGGGTAACTTATAATAATTGCATTAGTTGCTTAAGCCCTGAGCTGAATGTAATTCAGTATTTCCGCATTTGCTGATCCGTGACTCTTCAGATCATTTACAGAACGTGGTGAGGCCTCGTTAATTGAGTACACGCGTCAAATCATCCGTAACTGTTCATATTAATTCTGATGTTCTATTTGACCGTTTCACAGATAACGGAGCAATCACAGCGTAACTGCTCTTGTCAGATCACTCAATAGAGAAATTAAACTCGAACTAAACCAGATTGAAGCATTCACTTGCGTAGGACCCGCTTAATTACTGCACGTGGGAATATCAATTAAAGAAGGAAAAAAGTGTTTAGGGACGTTTCATGTTCTATTCATGAGAGGAGTGTAATTAGTATTAAGTCATAACTCCCTTTTAACGATCATTATCGTATTATGGTAATAACACATATCACGTTCGGAGCAATTCAAGTTAGATCTGTTTCGAACAATAAGGTTCCGATTTGAATAATAAATGTATTACGCGATGGGGATTGTATATTGCTTTTACGTATTAAAGTACTGCTCACAAGTAAAATATATTTACAAATAAAATGATTAAAGTTTCATATCTGCCATTACTATTGTATTTTATTTTGTTGACATATATAACTAAATTATCCAAATTAAATAACTAATTTATTTTTTCCCTTCAGTACGAACATTTTGGTGGATAACAAATCCACGAATGCAAAAAGTTATTTCATGACTATTTAATTTATAGATTTAAGTGTCTGTAAAGGAAAAGAACCGAAAACTAAATAATTGAAAACATGTTTTAGTGTTTATTATAAAATTTAAACAGTTTTCTGAGACTTTCATTTAATAATTGACATTGACTGAACAAAATTTTAATGGTAGAAGCTGCAAAATATATGTAATTTATACTCAATTTATGTAACAGCACTCCTTATACAAATAAGAAGAATGACTTATATTAAAACTACGCGTTACCTAACCGTTTCATTTTTTCGCTTTTTATATTCTTTTGACTTATGATAATTCTAGTTTTCTTGGCAAATTTATCATCACTTATGTGACTACTATTTATTTATTAAAGTAAAAAAAAAGCTTTAAAAAGTAAAATAAGTAAAGTAAAGTAAATTTAAAGTAAAGTAAAGTAAAGTAAAGTAAAGTAAAGTAAAGTAAAAGTAAGTTAAAAGTAAGCTTTGTAAAGCTTTTTTTTAAGCTTTACAAAGCTCAGAACAACCTAGTGGTTAGTGTGTCAGGATTCGGGAGTGATAGTGATTAGAATCCAGATGAAGTAGCACAGAATGCTTTCGTGTCTGCGCCGGGTATCCGTTCATGAATTATGTAGATCAGAAAATCCGTGCGGGGGATTTGTAGGGGATGGTGCAAGTCCCCATATGTCATACCTAAGGTTGCTCTGTCTAAATCATGGCTGCAACACATTCACTGGGAAGGATTCAACCCTAGGAATGCAGGTCTGTCTGGTGCATTCGATGCTTTACAAAGCTCGTTGTTAAGCTTTTAATGGTTGACTCACTTATTTTGCATAAATATAATTATGCATGGTTTTAAATTAAGAATTAAATGTTCGTTTCAAAATAATATTTATTAATACAAGCAAAATATTAAATGCATGGAATTTAATGGAGAAATGCGGTCAAAAGATAGCACAACATTTTTAGATTAAGTTTGATTTATACTTCAATTAGGGGGGAAATATTTTCTTATTACTTTTGTGATAATTTTTAAGCTTACAAAAAAATAGTTCTTTTCCCGACAGGACAGTAAAAAGATAGACAAAATTAAAAAAACAGAAAAGTATCTCTCGAGAGAGGTTCAATCAAGATTTTTTTTTGAAGAGATAAAACTTTCAAAGGAATTTTTCTGAAAACTTGCAATTTCAGATTCCGTGTTATGGCATTAGGGAAACTATAAGAAATAATATTTTAGATTTTTTTGCTTTAGTTTGTACGAGTCGCTGATTAAGAATTTTTCTCTTATACTAATACATATTTTTTTAAAAGTCAAATAGCTCTTTACCTTAAGGATGTTCCTAAATTTAAGGCATGGAGGCAAATATTCAACATTTACAAAACGATCCAATTTTAAATAATTCGTTCGACTTTTATGTTTGAAGAATCTTTCCACCTGCGGAAACTTTGGAAGTTGGAGGATTTTTTTAGCGCAAAATACACAATAGGCAATCCTCGCCCCACACCAATATATGTGCTGAAAACGTGTGCATTGGAATTCAGAAAATCAAGAATACATAGCTGCATAGCAAAAGCGTAATTATCTATATATATAAAACAGTTCCGTAACTGACTCACTACCTAACATACAAAGCACAAAAAAAACTTATTTTTTTACTTCTACTTAATTTAGTATGTTATTATTTATTCATTTATTTAATTTGTTAAAATCTCTTTAAATCCTGTGTTATATATGTAATTCAGAATTTAAATCATACTAAATTACGTAGAAGTAAAAAAAAAAATTTAATAAAAAGATTCCTGTATAAGTCAACAGATGGCGAAATTGATGCTTTCGTCAAACCGGCAAGCGAGTGCCGAGATCGCCAGTCTTTCAAAATATGCCCCCGCGGACAACATGGGAGTGGGGAGTTGGGAAGGCAGGGGTTCGTGCCTTCTCCAACTCTCTCTGACCTCATAGAAGAACTATCGGGTCGACGAATTGAACGTGCCCATATCCGGCTTATACACGAAAGTATTTAATGGTAACACAAATGTATGTTTGTCCGCCTATACGGTGCTCCCTTAAATAGCCATAAATTATGCGGTGCATATGGCGTTATGATAATGTCCAATCGCCTGCCGCATTGGAAAAAAAAACAAAGAAATTGTTGAAAAAGTTAAACACAATATAACTGGAATATAATAGACAATATAAACATTCACCCCTATGTTAACCCATGGAGAAAATGTGTTTACTATTGACAGCTGCATAAATGCTGATAATTCAATAAAAATGGTATTTTTAGATGGCCTCTGCACCTTCCAAAACGATTCATTTTAGAAAGTGCGTCCACCAAAGAAATAGACGAGCATTTAAAACAGACAACACCAGATTCCCCCCCCCCCCCGAATCATTTAAATTTTAAAATTGTATTTTCATTTTTAAAAAAATTGCCTTATAGACATTAATAGACAATATAAAGAGACAATATAAAAGTTCTTCCTTGTTCAGGCCGCTGTGTACAAATCCTATTGGATGTGCTCATATCGATATTAACCTATGCAAAAAATGTGTCCAAGGATTACCAACTTGGATTGAAATTTTTTTTTTAGTTGTACTCCGTAATAGAGAAAGCAATTTGGCACCTTGAGGCATTTTTTTTAAAAATGCAAATACAATTTTAAAATTTAAATGATTCGGGGGGGGGGGGATCTGGTGTTGTCTGTTTTAAATGCTCATCTATTTCTTTGGTGGACGCACTTTCTAAAATGAAGCGTTTTGGAAGGTGCAGAGGCTATCTGAAAATACCATTTTTATTGAATTATCAGCATTTATGCAGCTGTCAATAAACACATTTTCTCCATGGGTTAACAAAGGGGTGAGCGAAATCCATAGAATTAGTACACAGCAGAGTTAATTCCCTGAAATGAAGTATATGAGTGTACTGTATAGTGGCGTAGCGAGCATAACTGGCGCCCGTGGCACGATGCCTTTGTGGCGTCCCCCCTGAAAAAAATATAGTAATATAATATATAGACCCTATATTGGCACCCTCGATAAACATATAATAACATAATATATAGACCTTATATTGGCATTCCCCCCCGAAAAGCCTATAGTAACATAATATATAGACCTTATGTTGGTGCCCTACCCTAAAAACATATAGTAATATAATATATAGACCTTATATTGGCATTCCCCCCCGAAAAGCCTATAGTAATATAATATATATACCTTATATTGGCGCCCTCCCCGAAAAACATATAGTAATATAATATATAGACCTTATATTGGGGCCCTCCCCTGAAAAACATATAGTAATATAATATATAGACCTTATATTGGGGCCCTCCCCTGAAAAACATATAGTAATATAATATATAGACCTTATATTGGCATCCACCTCGAAAACATATAGTAATATAATATATGGATCTTACATTGGCGCCCCTCCCGAAAAACATATAGTAATATAATATATAGACCTTATATTGGGGCCCTCCCCTGAAAAACATATAGTAATATAATATATAGACCTTATATTGGGGCCCTCCCCTGAAAAACATATAGTAATATAATATATAGACCTTATATTGGCATCCACCTCGAAAACATATAGTAATATAATATATGGATCTTACATTGGCGCCCCTCTGCAAGTGGCGCCCGGGGCATGATAGACCCCCTTGCCCCCCCTTTGATACGCCACTGGTGCTGTAAACATGAAGTATTATGCTAAATCAAGAAGTGGTGGACCCCATAGTAAGGATAAAAATCTAAATACACGAAATCTTAAAGATATTTAAACTGAAGGATAGGGTTGTATTACTTCAACTTTAACACTTGGGTAGAAAAAAAAAGTTGAATATTTTAAGGTTAAGTTTATTTGTACCGACTTCAGAGAAAACCAAAGTTGAAACAGTAGAAAAAGTATTGTTTGAAGATAATAAAAAAAAGATCGAAACAAACGCAGCAACAAAACAAATTACAGGAAAGAGCAACAAAAGGCAATCAAGGATGAATTAGAAAAAATCAAAAGTATTAAAAAAGTGAAAACTTTTGTAAAAACCTGATCACAAAGCGAGTTCAATTAGGTAAAATTTTCGGAAGAAAAAAAACAATAAATAATTCTAACAAACAAAATGGATTTAATCAAAAATGCAGTAAAAAAGGCGAATTTAATCATACAAATAAAAAGAATTTATTTTTTATTGTCTACTCTCGAAACAAATTTCTCCTTATGTTTATAAAAGTTCTTTTTATTTCAACATTTTACGAGAGAATTAATTCGAATTAATTGGTAAAATACTTATATTTGGAAGTGTTGTTATGTTTAATGAAAGCAAATATAATATTAGTATTTGAAGAAATATAATATTTGAATTATCTGGAACTAATTATTTGATCATTAGCATAAAAATTATTTATTCGTATTTGAAGAATATTAATTTGACTTTTGCAAATAGAAAGTTCAAGGTAGTATGGAATAATCATAATTGACATATAATGTAAGTTTCTAAGAATTACAATTTATATTTTGTTCGCTGTTAAAACTTTATATATATATATATATATATATATATATATATATATATATATATATATATATATATATATATATATATATATATATTTCTGAGTATAAAATTACAACGTCATAAAGATTAAGTTAAAATTCGCGGGGTTCGTATTTTAGAGCACATACGATTATTGTTCTGTCAGACTGAATATCATTATTAGGAGCTTAGTTTTTGAAAGTAAAGATCTTTGCAAAGATGACAGTTTCAAATAAACTTTGTTCGCATTGTAAAGTATTTAAAACAACAAACGGCTGCAGAAGCTTTCGGTTTGTTAATGCGGATCGAATTCCAAATTGGTTCGTTGAAATTCGGCCCAACAGTTTCATTTCCCTTTGTTCGCCGTCGTTCGCTATATGTATACCCGCCTTTACATACAGTCTCATTTTCCCAAACACACATGATATTAACTTGAATATCATGCACATAACAAGGTTACAAGTACTAAAGGCCTGTATAGAGAAATTTTCAAGATTTGTGGGAAGAGATTAGAAATCCTTTAGCTCATTTCGGAAAGTATTCATGAATTCGAACAAGTTTAATATATGAATACTTATTTGTGTATATTTACGAAGTGGATATTTGCGAAAATTAGACCCTAACATTCGTGTTATTGCTGTCTAATGGAGACAAAAATCCTTACAAAATTAGACAATAACCAAAAATGCATTGTAACTCAGTACATAATCTATATACACTGCTGGCCACCCAAATTGCAACACCAAGAAAGACAAGAGATATCACAACAAAATTTATTTTGTAGATAACATGTTGACCAAGTATCAAATGATTAAATTTATAGACTTCTGTGAAATGTGGTTCCTGCCAAAATCAGTAGCCAGACTAGCCGCCATTGTTGGAGATCACCGCTGCCACACGCCTCGGCATTGATTCAAAGAGACTTTGGATGAGTTCTTGGGGTACAGCAGACCAAGCAGCTTCCACACGTTGCCAAAGTTGATCTGCTGTGGCAGCTGGGGATGGAATCTGGGTCAATTGTAGAGCAACCATGGATCACATGTTTTCCATCGGCGAAAGATCCGGAGAGCGAGGCAGCCAGGGAAACAATTCAATCTGGCGATTGACGAAGAACCGTTGGACAATGCGTGCCACGTGTGGTCGCGCATTATCCTGCTGAAATATGGCTGTGGGCAAGCCCTAAAGGTAAGGAAGGACAACTGGCTCCAAAACCTCTGAGATGTAGCGCTGGCTGTTTAAAGCACCGGCAATGCGTACTAGAGGTGTGCGAGAGTGATATCCAATACCGCCCCATACCATAATACCCGGTGCAGGACCAGTGTGGCGGTGCATAACGCAGCTGTTCAGCATCCTCTCTTCACGGTGTCTCCAGACTCGAATGCGACCATCGTGGTGTTGCAGACAGAAGCGTGACTCGTCAGTAAAGACAATTTCATTCCATTCTGCCGTCCACATCCTTCTGTCATCGCACCATTGGCGGCGGAGATGTCTGTGTTTCTGCGTCAAGGGTAGACAAAGCAATGGACGTCTTGCGGACAGACCACTCTGCTGTAAACGGCGTCGAATGGTACGCACATACACTGGATGATGCGTTACAGACTGCATGTGCTGTGCTATGGTTCGATATGTCACTGAGCGATCCGTCACGGCCATGCGCACAATTTGCCTGTCATCACGTGAAGTGGTGCGCTGAGGTGGATGCGATCGAACACGCTGGTCCGTCGTACCCTCCTGCATCCAACGGTCACATATCCGCATTACAGTTGTTTGGTTTCGTCCAACACGACTACCGATTTCCCTGAAAGATAATCCACAATCTCGGTAGGCCACTATCCTTCCTCTGTCGAACTCGGATACTTGATCAAAAGATGATCGCTGTTTTCGACGAGGCATAATTGATCGTTTTTTTGAAAAAACCACAAGAAAAACACAATTGCCGAACTTGAAATCGTCGAAATCTCCAAGCCTTAAATAGCGCTTTGAAGTGGCGCCACAGGCGCGCGTGATGTGCGTCTGCGCTGAAATTCTAATCATTTGCATATCTCACCTCCGCTAATGCATGTTGTAAATTTCATGTCATTCGCATGTTTCCTTCAGGGTGTTGCATTTACAGTGGCCAGCAGTGTATATAAAACTGTTCGTAACTGACTCACTGACTCACTGACATACAACGCACAGACCAAACCGCTGAACCTAAAGGGCTGAAATTTTGCATGGCGATTTTTCTTATAGTGTGGGGGTGCAATAAGAGAGATTTTTGAAAAAATTTCTTAGATTTTTTTAAATTAAATTTTTAAGCTGTTTAATAACTTTTTTAAAGTTTGCATTTAAAATAATAAATTGAGCGTTATAAAATTTATACCACGAGAAAGATCATAAAAATTCCTTTAAAATGAAATTTTTTTCAAACCTTTACCTCTATTTTCTGAGTTTTGGTGAATTTTTAAACATTCATTTTTAGAATTTAATTTATTAAATGCCGATCACGTGATTTCTTTTTCTGGTACTTTAAATTAATTTATCGCCACATGCATAACAACCAAATAGACAAAAAAATATTTTTTTTCTTATTAGTGCGGCAGACAATTGGACATTATCCAAAAAAATATATATTATTTTGTTTTTTTTTACATCAATTGTATACTTTGATCGTCGTATTTATTATAAATATATATATATATATATATATATATACTTTTGGCATTAATAACATACATTGACCCTTGTATTTAATTTGAAAGTACTCCGTAGCGAAGTGAGGGTTTTCAGCTAGTTCCTCTGTATGCTTCTTTTACGCTTATCGCAGAATGCCGCCAAGCTAACAAAACGATCTCTTACGTAAAATAATCATTTTAAAAGTGCAAAATTATAATAATTTGTGGTTGTCTGAATTCATGTTGCTATTTTGTTTTCATTTAAATCAACCCACAATTTCAAGCATTTCCGAATTGCAGAAGTTTTCCGTAGATAATACTTTTATACCCCGAAATGAACTTCATTTTAAAGTTTCACGAAACCCTGTATCGAAGTCCTTTACTGCATTTTCGAAATATATAACGTCTGAATGATCCCTGAAGTTCTCTATACGCCAAAGCAATTCATTACATCAGCATTAACGCACAAGTGATGAATTCGTGTTACCGTTATCTTTCAGAAGTTTATTATGTTTGGAATGGCCGCTCTCGAATGCATTGATTATTTGCAAAGTTCGAGATACTTGTGATGGATCTTCCGCTAGGAACACGTCACGGAATTTTTGATTTAAACAGCCGTGATATATTAAATGTTTGCAATGGCAAAACTAATGTATAAATTTTTAAAGTGTGCGACAGATTAGACCTGGGAATGATTAAAAATTTTCTCTTTTCCGGTTTTGTGGCCGAAAATATGTTGTAACAGTTGCAGTTTAATGCATCTGCGAACAGATACATAATAGAGGCATTGAAATTCAGCATTATGTGTGAATATTTTTTTTTTGTTTACGGGAAAAATAACTGCTTTCAAGTATTGCAAAGAAAAGACAGCATTAACTGCTTCCAGAGTACATTTTAACATTATATTATATATGATTGATTTTCTTTTTAAAATGAGCATGTATATATATATATATATATATATATATATATATATATATATATATATAAGAGCTTGTCTGTTTGTTTGTCCGCTATAGAGTCATAGACTGTTTCACCCACCGGGACCAAATTCGGCACAGTTAATGTTTAGGACCCTAGAAACTTAAATCAGGAAAAACGAAATTTGGGGCTCAATTAGTTTTTTTTAATTGATTTTTTAATGATTTTTGTGCCCCTAAGCACACCTCTTAAATGTGGATACAGCCCCTTTACCACAACCAGTCTAATTCGATACGCGGGGGAAAAGAGATTTTTTCTGTATGGTGGTTTGAGAGTTCGTCTGGGGGTGACGGAGGGGGGGGGGCTGGGCGAAGTGTTTATTTTTTGGGGGGTCCAGCCCAGTATTTTTTTGATGGAATGCATGAAAAATTTTATATCTATATATCTACACGGTCAACGCCGGTGCAATAATGTTAGTATATATATATATATATATATATATATATATATATATATATATATATATATATATATATATATATATATATATATATATATATATATATATATATATATATATATATATATATATATATATATATATATATATATATATATATATACGTAGGATAGTCCGAAAATAAGTTTCCCCCGGCGACTGTGGACAGAGGTGTGTATATGAAAGACAAAAAATATAATGAGACACTAAAGATAAGACGTAACTTTATTTTTCCACATAATTACCAAGTACGTTGAGACATTTGTCATACCGCTTTAGAAGCTATAAAAAGCTCTCCAGAAAAAAATCAGGTCTCTGCATACGGAAGAAGAGTTTAACGGCTTGTGTGACTTCAGTATTGCTTCCAAAGCCCCTTCCGACAGATGGAAGTCACTGGTTGCGAGATCAAAACTGTATGGCGGATGGTCAAGTCGCTCCCAAACAAGAGTTGCAATATGGTTTTGCGTTGCCGTCGTCGAATGGAGTCTCGCATTGTTATCCAACAACAGAACGCCAGATGTGAGAATGCCAGGCCGCTATTTCCGAATTGCCTCCTTCAATTTCGACAGGGTGGGACAGTTCCGCATACCATTGATGATTCCGACCTACAAAAAGTTCAGCAACAAAACTGCTTTAAAGACTGTTCAAATACGATCCAGAGAGTTGCGTGGCGTTACTACGTTGGCTCCGAGATTATTGACATGGCCTGTGATTGGTTTGAAATATCACGTGTTCAGTGATTGGAGCTATGCAATTAGTTCAAATTTTTAGCGTTGACAATCCTAAACAATCTCATTCGGCGTCAACAAGCCGCAATGGTTTTACATTCAACTTCATGTGTATGCTTCTCCACGTTATGAAGTCATGAAATCATAATGTGGTTGGAAGACCTTAGCAAAATGAATATATATATATTCATTATTCATTATTCATTATTCATATATACAGTGGAATCTCGATCTATCGTTTTTCAAGGGACCGACAGAAATGAACGATAAATGCGGGAAAACGATAGATGCGGAAACACAACAAAGCAATATGATCGGTGGGACTGGATAAAATGAACGACACATACGGAAAAACGATGGATCCGAAAACGATCGATCGAGATTCCACTGTATATTCATCACTATTACTCACTCAGGAATAGAGATTCTTTAGAAGGAAATTGTCTATATTTAAACGGTGTGGGGAAGAGGAAAACATATACCCATGTAAAGTTTCTAAATGCTTTTCGTTGCTGTTCATTTAAACTCGAACTGCACATCGGTAGAGTCGTAGTAGTTCTGTTGTTGATGATGCTGTTTCTCATGGCTCCAGGCCGGAAGTGTTGTTTCCTTGCGATCGAACACTCTCCCACCCTTACACAGGACTGACCTTATACAGGAACATTCCGGTATACGTAATTAATTTTACCCTATCCGGCCTTGATAAGGAAGTTTTGAATGCCTCTTGTCGGGATTCGAACCGAGCCCCTTCTGACCGAATGCTGAAAGCTGATGCACTACCACTAGATTACCTCGGGTCTATAATAAGTTTATTTCAGTTTTAAAAGAAAAATGTTTAAAGTCTGGCAAACATTTATTACTAAAAATTTTGAGAATGGACGGAAAGTGATACATTTTACTAAGCTAGAAACAATTAAAAAGTGTTTCTTCTTTTTTAATTCTCGTAACTATAACTATGCCAACTACCAAAACTTGAATAAAAGCTGCGCACTAAAAAACTTGAAACTATACGATTTTAATCTTATTAAACAATACATACGATTATCTCTCATATCGGTGTAACACAACTGAGTAATTCTGAAGTTCGTCCTTTACAAAATATTCTGAAATAAAATACTTTTATTTTAGTGTGCCAAATCAAATTATAGAACTTGTTATTTGATTTTAAAGAATAAAATAACACAATTCACATTTTGTAACATGATTATATTGTTTGATGTTTAAAGTCGATTTATCTCGGGAAATTAAAATCCTTCTTGGTCTGCCATATTCTAAATCATATGACAATTTTTTTCTCCAAAGCTATCACTATGATTTTTTTTTCACAGTGATACTTAATTGTCTTTCCTTTAATTTGTTTCGTCGGGACTTTTGATTTACAGTGTTAAAAGTGAAACGAAAATTAATGAAAAACAAAAAATATGATCGTTTTAGGTTATTTAAATACAGATCTAAATAAGAAAGGGATAAATATGTTCCTTAATTAAGTTTCTAGTCTCAAATATTTTATTTATTGCAATTATACGATACAATGCTTAAAAAGTTAACATATGTAACAATATTTTATTGTAATTATAGTGCCATTCTTTAATTATTTGATATTAGCAAAACTGCTGAAGCAAAAGAATAATGCTATTATATCTAAAATTTTGATAGAATTAAAACTGGAAATCCAGATCCTAATTAAAGTATATATATATATATATATATATATATATATATATATATATATATATATATATATATATATATATATATATATACACATAGATATATAGATACATATATATAGATATATATACATACATATATATATATATATATATATATATATATATATATATATATATATATATATATACACATAGATATATAGATACATATATATAGATATATATACATATATATATATATATATATATATATTTATATATATATATGTATATATATATATATATATATATATATATATATATATATATATAAAATATATATATATATATATATATATATATATATATATATATATATATATATATATATATATATATATATATACTTGGAAATAGAAAGATATACTTTAATTTCTAAAATTGATTAAAATATTTTGCAAACATTTCTTCGAAATTTATTTATTATAGAAATAACTTGACAGTCATAAGCTACCCAACATAAATTATATGATTTGAACAGAAGAATAATTTTACTGGATAAAAGGAAAATCATTGTTTTTTTGGTAAATTACGTAGATTTGATTAGTTGCCATTTTGAAAAACTGTTTACGCAATAATTATTTTATTACGTTTGTTTTGACTTCTAGAAAAAAAAAGTAAGATTTTGCAATTTGCTGTACTCATTTATCAGAAACGTGACCAATGACTTTTGAAAAGGAGGAAGCCCTCGCAGTATTTCAAATAAAAATTTTAAGATTTGTCTTTCGTCGAGTTCAGATGAATGGTAAATTGCGTTGAAGCCTGGAGCTCAACCGATAGTATAAGGAGTCGTGTGTCATCAAACGCGTCAAATCTCAAAAATTAAAGTGAGCTGTTCATTTACTGTAAATGAAGGAGGAGACAACCCCAAGAAGAATATTTATGGCCATGCCAAATGGTAAATTGCGTAGTAGATCTAACCTGGAGCTCTTCCGAGCGTATAAGGACCCTGATTGCATCAATTATCAAGACTCAAAGATAATTGCTGGTCAAGGCATTCGGTAGTTGTCTCTTTAATTCTTTTCTTGATAAACTAATATTACAGCGTTAAAAATATTTTAGATTTATAAGGGTAGCCCAAATTAAAGTTAGGCTTTTGTTTTTTTTACTGTAATGGTTGATTGGGGAGGAATATGAGAACATACAGAAAGTAATTGTGAAACATGAGCTACATATCCGTTACAGAAAGTCGACTTGTAGCTCCAAGCAAGTTCTCCACCGCTTACTAGAATTTGGATACCCACAGGAAAGAATCAATGTGGTTGTATGCCGAATCTGTCTTGAACTAAGACCCGGACCTTTGCATCATTAAGAAATCGCAGCAAATCTTGTCCATGCCTATACACATCCGCATTACTGCCATGCATTTCAGCTTCACTAACACATTCTGTCTTCCAAAACCGAATAACCGCTTACCGGGCCTGTTTGGATGGATCCGTGTCACGACCGTATGTAATCAACTTGCTCAAATACATTCAAACATACACTAACATTTTCCGGCCATAGCAACTTTATTTCGTAACATAAAACGTCTCCTACTGGCTCTAACACAAAGCTCTGGGCATTTAACCACTGCAGCTTAAACAAAAGTCTCACTTGCATATGGGCCATCTTCCTAATTCAGGCATGCTGAAAATTTTGTCCATCACCAGTTTTTGAGTATTCAAAATATTCAAATACTTAGACGGACAGGTGACTTCCCGTTAAAACTGAACTATTTAGCTTTTTGCAGTTTTATTTCTAACTCTGCTGAAGGTTGTTTCATTTAATTATTTATAATTGCAGCAGTTTCCAACGAAATAATTCATATACCTTTAGACGCACCATTACATAAAAGTTCAAATTTTAATTTGGCCGCACTAATGAATTAAGGGTGTAGATCACGAAGTTTTCGGATAAATTAATCAAAAGATATGATTTTTTAATTTCTCACTAAAACGTTGTGAATTTTTTCCCCAATGCGACAGGCACTTGAGTATTGAAGACACTGGCTCCATCAGCATCGCAAAATGCTGTTGGCTACTTTTTTATGAGATCACCATTTACGTGGAGACACTGGCTTCATCAGCATCGTAAAATGTTGTTGGCTACTTTTTTATGGGATCACCATTTAGGTGGAGACACTGGCTCCATCAGCATCGTAAAATGTTGTTGGCTACTTTTTTATGGGATCACCATTTAGGTGGAGACACTGGCTCCATCAGCATCGTAAAATGTTGTTGGCTACTTTTTTATGGGATCACCATTTAAGTTGAGACACTGGCTTCATCAGCATCGCACAACGCTGTTGGCTACTTTTTTATGGGATCACCATTTAAGTTGAGACACTGGCTTCATCAGCATCGCAAAATGCTGCTGGCTACTTTTTTATGAGATCACCATTTACGTGGAGACACTGGCTTCATCACCATCGCAAAACGCTGTTGGCTACTTTTTTATGGGATCACCATTTAGGTGGAGACACTGGCTCCATCAGCATCGCAAAATGCTGCTGGCTACTTTTTTATGGGATCACCATTTAGGTGGAGACACTGGCTTCATCAGCATCGTAAAATGTTGTTGGCTACTTTTTTATGGGATCACCATTTAAGTTGAGACACTGGCTTCATCAGCATCGCACAACGCTGTTGGCTACGTTTTTATGGGATCACCATTTAAGTTGAGACACTGGCTTCATCAGCATCGCAAAACGCTATTGGCTACTTTTTTATGGGATCACCATTTAGGTGGAGACACTGGCTCCATCAGCATCGCAAAATGCTGCTGGCTACTTTTTTATGAGATCACCATTTACGTGGAGACACTGGCTTCATCAGCATCGCAAAACGCTGTTGGCTACTTTTTTATGGGATCACCATTTAGGTGGAGACACTGGCTCCATCAGCATCGCAAAATGCTGCTGGCTACTTTTTTATGGGATCACCATTTAGGTGGAGACACTGGCTTCATCAGCATCGCAAAATGCTGTTGGCTACTTTTTTATGGGATCACCATTTAGGTGGAGACACTGGCTCCATCAGCATCGCAAAACGCTGTTGGCTATTTTTTTTATGGGATCACCATTTAAGTTGAGACACTGGCTTCATCAGCATCGCACAACGCTGTTGGCTACTTTTTTATGGGATCACCATTTAGGTGGAGACACTGGCTCCATCAGCATCGCAAAATGCTGCTGGCTACTTTTTTATGAGATCACCATTTACGTGGAGACACTGGCTTCATCACCATCGCAAAACGCTGTTGGCTACTTTTTTATGGGATCACCATTTAGGTGGAGACACTGACTCCATCAGCATCGCAAAATGCTGCTGGCTACTTTTTTATGGGATCACCATTTAGGTGGAGACACTGGCTTCATCAGCATCGCAAAATGCTGTTGGCTACTTTTTTATGGGATCACCATTTAGGTGGAGACACTGGCTCCATCAGCATCGCAAAACGCTGTTGGCTATTTTTTTTTATGGGATCACTATTTAAGTTGAGACACTGGCTTCATCAGCATCGCAAAACGCTGTTGGCTACTTTTTTATGGGATCACCATTTAGGTGGAGACACTGGCTCCATCAGCATCGCAAAATGCTGTTGGCTACTTTTTTATGAGATCACCATTTACGTGGAGACACTGGCTTCATCAGCATCGTAAAATGTTGTTGGCTACTTTTTTATGGGATCACCATTTAGGTGGAGACACTGGCTCCATCAGCATCGTAAAATGTTGTTGGCTACTTTTTTATGGGATCACCATTTAAGTTGAGACACTGGCTTCATCAGCATCGCACAACGCTGTTGGCTACTGTTTTATGAGATCACCATTTAAGTTGAGACACTGGCTTCATCAGCATCGCAAAACGCTGTTGGCTACTTTTTTATGGGATCACCATTTAGTTGGAGACACTGGCTCCATCCGCATCGCAAAATGCTGCTGGCTACTTTTTTATGGGATCACCATTTAGGTGAAGACACTGGCTCCATCAACATCGCAAAATCCTGTTGGCTACTTATTTATGGGATCACCATTTAGGTGAACCAAAATTGATTCCTATGAGGCGACAACACGTTAATGACTCTCGAGACCTTTTACATTTCTTTTCAACGTGTTATTCGAGGATCTATATGTCTTGAGAGTGCTGTTGAACTGTAGATTATTGACAGCTAATTGTAATATTCATACACTAAAATAGGCTGCTCAAACTGTTGTACCTTCTGGAATATCTGGATATTAGTATACATAACAGGATTCGTCAGGCATTTAAATTCAAAGTGTCGTATGGCAGAAATGAAACATTTAATTGCGATTGAAGCAGTTTCTTATTTTTTTTTCACTGTCTCTAACCGTTCAAATTACTAGGAACACATAAGTGAAGAATATCCTTTAATTTTTTCTGTTAATATAGAATATATTGAAAATGTAATTTTTTATTAATTAATGAAATCGTTAAAATTTACTTTTGAAGTCTTATAAACAATGGAAAAAAAGAGCTGAAATCTCAATTCGAACACGAAATTTGAATTATATTTAAATATTCAAGGGAAAAAATTTGAACTATTTCAAGACATTCAGGTGAAATTTAATTCTTGAAATGAAAATTGTAATATTTTGCTACATTTATTTCTTTTTATTCATTTTTATGTATAGTTAACTTTTTGTTGTATACCTTTGAAAAATCTACGCTTAATTGACAATTATACCGAAAACATAAATTGTAACTCCTATTAAGTCCAAAATATTCCATACCGATCATTTATACAAATGTATCCACTGCAAATTTTAAAAGCTGTTTCCCGACATCCTCATTTCAGTGCTTTAATTTATTCAAATACATGATTTTAATTAAGCTATAAACTAAGATATTGAGCAAGTTTTTAAAACTGCTTAAGAGTGTGTTCATTTGTTTATATATATTTAAAACGCATGAATTTAGATTTTAAAATTGAAAGAAAATGTTTTGAGAAATCGAAAAAGTATTTTCCATTAGTTTTTCATTGCTTTTATTTTAAAAGGAAAAGTTGATATTTAAGGATTTTCGTAAGAAATGGAAAAATATTGGTCACTGTTTAATTCCCTTCATCATGAAATTATGATAAGGCAAAAATATTTATTTATATATGCCAGTTTCATTTTAATAACCCAGACTTTAGATTCTGTTGATGTTTATAGTATAAATATGCTACTCTTTGATTCCTATCATGAGAAAATTTTCAAAGCATATTTTTCTTATGTAGCAATTTCAGTGTAATAATCCAGACTTAAGATTATGTTCCTAGTTACAGTATAAATATGCTACTCTATTATTCTCTTCATGAGGAATATATGTATATATATGGAATCATGAGGAATATATGTATATATTGGTCAACACCTTCGACGATATACAAGTACAGAAGAACGGGCCAAGCCCGTTCTTCTGTACCGTTCTTCCGGATTTGTAGTCTGGCCCAAGCAGAATCGAAATCGAATCAAACAATCCATTTGGTGGCAATAACACTTTTATTAACTGTGCACTTTATGATCATTTAGTGGGTTAACATTTCACAATAAATATAAAATACTGGAAGATATTTACATATTTACAAAGATCAAAGAGGATGGATATTGACGTACGGTTTCATTGCATATCCAAGCTCTAACTACGCAGTTCAACACGCATATTGGCATAGAGGAAATTTGGTTCCAGTTGTCCACGGGATATCTGGGGTGTAATATGCTTAGAGACAGCGAGGTGCCAATCAGAAAACTTATATAAGGGAAAAGGCAATATTAAAAGTAGAGAATTGATGAAATCGAATAAAACCTAGAGTGACTTTATTATTCATAACAAACATACACGCATATATATACATATACATATATATACATATGCATACATACATATATATATATATATATATGAAATGCCCGGCAGCTGCAGGCATTAATCCGTTCATTCAATATGATCGTATTCCATCAGTAACTCGTCAAACGGTAGTCGTGGACTTATAATAATTACCCATAGGAGTCAAAAGCAACAATCAAAGCTTTTAATCAAGTATTAAACCGTCACTTCATTGTCAATATCATCGGTGGAACAACCCTGCCACAACGCGACGGGACGCGAGAGGCTTCCAGTTCAGCATCCGGACTACATCTACACAGAGAAAAAAAAGTCGTTCGGTGAACCCACTTCTCCGAGTTCAAATCCACTGCACAGGGGAACTCGCTTTTGGTGAGTCGTACAACCCATGTGGGAAAGTGGGTTCTAGAACCCAGATCCCAAGCGGGTTGATTTACCCGGCACCAACTCACTAAAATGGGTTATACGACTCACTTTAAAGTGTGTCGAAAAAACACACCAACATGAGTAGACAAACTTTTCTTTCGAGTTCAATATCTCACTTTATTTTGGGTTATAAAATCCATGACTAATGAGTTTTTTTAAGTAAATGAGTTTACGCTATAGTACTCGAAACCCCCCCCCCCACCTCCCGCCGTCGTTAAATTAAACGATTTTATGCTAGTAATTCATTATTCATTGTTTTGTATATTTATTATCTCAATTCCCCCCCCCCCCCCCCCATCCTTTCTTGTCAAAAAAAAAAAAAACCATGCGCTATACACCCATATTTAGAATATAATTGGTATTAAAATTTAAGGATTTTTTTCAAAGTCTTATAAATATATATATATATATATATTTGTTATAAAATCTTGCAAAATTATATCATAAGTGATGAAAGGATGCCTAAAAATTATAAAGATATCAAATATTTAAAATGTTAATCAAGCATCCATTATTTTTTTTGCAAATCTGTTTCATTCACAGGAATAACCAAGAAGAAAAAGAAGCTCCAATTAAAAAAATATGCTGAGATTTAGTGGGATGCTTCTATATGCATGCAAAATAAAATTTACAGGAAACTTATGAATATTATAATGTATAGAACCTTAAAATTTCGTAGGTCAAAAAGTTTTCCTTAACAACTTTTAGTATCATTAACCTGAGACGAATATTTTGTCAAGAAAGTTTCAGATCTTAGCTTTAACTCAAAAAAGATATTCACAAGATAATTTTTTTAAAACTGAAACAAAAAATTAATTACACTAATTTTAGTAATATATATTTCTAATTGATAAAGATACCGTGATCCCCACACAACTAATTTAGAAACAATGACAATATCTCAAATTGTAACATTTAAGATTTTCAGGAAATATAGATTATCATTTTCAAACACACAAGTTTTTTTACAGGTATATTCGACCAAATCATCCATTAATACTTACATGGTTTGTAAACTTCTTAATTATATGTTAATATACTTACCCAGTTGCTCTAAATAGAACCTCTCCAAGTATATGTTATGAAAATTTTATAAAGTACTAATATATTTACCATAAATATACTTTTCTACGTAGAAATTAAATAATTCATGCATAATGCATTCACAATTCCTGCTAAATAAAGTGTGCTCTCAAATGCATACTTTAATGAGAAAGAATATAAACTCACATTTAAATCAAAAAAACATCCCAGCAAACAAAAATACAAATATAGAGAAACTTTTATTTACATATATACATATACTTGTATTTAAATAAATAGGCACAATTTTATAAAAAAAAAAATATTTTGAAATGAAAATCTTCAAAACCCTTCAGATAGTCAAGCTTTCTTCATTTTTCACCTGAAATATAAAATAAAATTCATAAATGTTATGCATTTCAGTGTCAAAGTTGATTTTAATTTTCATGTAGTTAAACTTTTGAAGTGCTCACTAACAGGTTCTATATAAATTGATATTGTTTGGCTCAGTATTTACTGCAATATTTAAAAAATCAAGACATTAGGATTTTAAACTTTGAAATAGCAGCCAGCAAGAAATTGTCTTTTGTCATTACCTTTCCATAACAAAATTTTAACTGCAGTTGCAGTACACAGAACTGATTATCCATGTTGCAGGAAAATTACTGCTATATTAAGAGACTAGTACCCTCCACAGATAAATCTTAATTTCTGTATTATTACTATCATTATTTTAAGGATGAATCTCATACAGGCACTACTAATACATTTATTTCAAAATATGTATTGTCTAAACTTTAGAATTCTTGATAGTAAAGGTAAACTTATTTTAATACAGGAATTAGAATTAGAAAAAGATTCAAAATACAAATACTTCAGCATATGTTTCAAATGCAGCAAAAAATAATTTTTAAATAAAAGATCTTCATTGTTACCATTTCAAGATCCTCTTGGGTCAACAGTTATTGGAATCTCAGGCAGGACTAATGAAACTCCTTTGATTTTAATATCTGAAAATAGAGAGCAATACTTAAAAAATGCAGTTGTGATGAAGAAATTTGCTTAACTGATTCTAGACTAAGTGCCTAACTTAACAGGAAAAAATGATTTAATTAATCTTAAAAACTAATTGATATTTAGCAACATTTTATACATGTTCACATCTATCCAATACTTATTTAAAGATAAAGTATTTAAAAATTATTTTAAAAAGGATGCTTAAGTGATTTATGCATATAAATTTGCTTGGGAAAAGTAAAAAGTTAAGTTTTTAACAAATATTCAATTATGTCTAAAATACAAATGATATAAAAGTTACTCTTAACCTGTATTCACATTTTTTTCAAAAAAAAGGGACTTTGTTTAACACTTTTATATTCCCAATAGTCAGAAATCCTAATAAACTTATGGTAAGATTTGTATTTTTTGATTCTTTTAAGAATGCAGGACCATATCTTTTCAGACCATTAATGAACTCTTCTATATTTCTCCCTACCTTCTTTCAAATACTGCCAAATTAAAAAAAAAAATGCAAATAGTATGCCATAGATATCTCCAGATTTAAATTCATGAACTTTTAACCTCTTTAATAGACATTCATACTATTTGCAAAGAATGAAATTTTTTTTTAACGTATGCTACCAATATATATTTCAACTGAAACAAGATGAAATGAATTAACAGAGAACCTCTCATTTTGTGCCAAAAATAAAATTATTATTGCATGACTCAAAAAGTAACCTCTAGAGTTTTATTTTCAACATTTTCAGATCAAATGCAGTAAAGTTACCCTTAATTACTTTTGGGATAGTTATGAAAAACTTATGAAAATTTTAATTATAAATTCTACTTAGGTATAAAATAAAACATTTTCATTCAACTCAAAATTTTATTAGCTGAATACAAAAATTGCATGTTTTTTCATATATTACATACTGCTAAATCTTCATCCCATACTTTTATTTTATATATATATGAACAATAGATAGACAGATTGAAAGTTAGAAATTACTGAAGATTACATATTAAAACTTAAGTGAATAAAAATACCAGCATAGTAAACAGCTGAATTACACTGTCACCTTCTTTAACAATTGTTTAAGGTAAATAATAAAGTAACGTCCATAGATATTGAAATTAATAACAAACAGAAAAATAATCTAAGCTCTATATGCATAAAAAATCATAAAACAATATGCAAAATGAATATGTAAAATTTGACAACAGCTATCTGTTTTCATCTAATAAAATAAATATACTTCTATATCAGGGATAACATTTCTGTATAACTGATGGTACAATTTTTCATTCATTGATTAAATATGATAAATTCAATAAAATTATTTAAAATAAATAATAGAGGAGGGAAGATGCTTTTATCTTGAGATTTAACTTCCTATTCAATTAATGAAAAAATAGAAGAATTCAAAAAATAAATGTAAAATACGACTATATGTATGTAAGAAGAGAACAAATTTTAACAAGATTGTGAGAATCGAAATGAACATCTAGGATGTACAGTCATTTTAAAATGCCAAAGAAAATTACGGAAGTAAAACACTTGTAACACTAGATAAACCATTGAACTGGTTGATAGATAAAACATACCAATTATATGTATTTACTTATATAGTAAGCATGAAAACTAGTATTTATTTCTACTGTCACAAGTCACAAATAACAGTTAAATTGAAAAAAATATATACCAGATAATTTTAGACTCATTGACATAGATGAAGTTTCATTAGTAAAAGTTTTAAATAGCAAAACTGTGCTCACCTTAGGAACTAAGTAAAGAGCTGAGATGGCCAGTTGAAACGAAGTGTACTACGTCGGCATCTTGGTAAGCTTTGTCCTGAAATTCTGAACTCACATACTCAAATATGCTGGCACACTACGAAGCTCGAAGCTGTGTGTGTTCGTGCCATACACATGTGAATCTTTTCATCTTCCATGTATCTTCGTGATAATTATCAATTTCTTAAAAATGTAGGAACCTAAACATGGCGAATGCCATGTGCGTTGGGGGGGGGGGGGGGAGAGATAAGTACCGCACGGGAAATGACCATTTCCTGTAACGACTTAAAAGCGAGCATATGTGAAATACTTTTGTTCAAGTTCAGCAGATTTAGGAAGTAAAATGGGAAAATACAATCCATACGCTGAGCCCCACTGTAAAAAAAAAAATTTTCCCACGGATTCAGGAGGTTTAATGATTCTTTTAGCACAGACTCAAGCAATAGAGATAATCACGATTTTCTAAGAGCTGATAAACTAATTATTATCAGAGTTGTAAACTGCAGATTTTAAAAAAAAACCCAGAGAAATACATTTTAAACTGTTATTAACCACAAATGACGAATTTTTCTGGGGACAACGCTATTAGTTGCTAGATTTTAGACTGAAAATATTAATAAAAAGAAAGTGTCCGAAATAAATAAAAAAACATATTGTGGAATAATTTTTTTCTTTTTAAACCTACATTTCTTTACCATAATAAGTTTCAATATCGCAAAGTCTGTAGTGTAAAAATACTGGGTTATATATACATATAGTATATATATATATATATATATATATATATATATATATATATATATATATATATTATATATATGTGTGTGTGTGTGTGTGTGTGTGCGTGTGTGTTTGCTTGTTTAAATAACTTGATAACTGTGCAATGGAGATTTATTCTATACTAATAAATTTTACAGGATTTTTAATATGCAGTGTCCCATAATAAATATGACTTCATTTAATTTTAAATATTATTATCAATAGTATTTGTTTCGACGCAGGCGAATCGTAAGTAAGCTATTAAGCAAACCATTCGAAAATTAAGAAGCAAAATATGAAAACGCAGGCATGCCAATCCAAGTCTTTTATCGTTGGACCTGTAAGTGTCTGCTCACAGATCGAGACGTAAAACATTAATAACATACACTAAAGAACATTAGCATCTTTTCTTTTAAAAAATGCTACTTTTGATACAAAAATTTTTTTTTGATCTTGTAATTGCTTTGTGCTTTTATGTCATTTAAAAAAAATTGCAGAATTTTTTAAAAACTTGGATTTAAATATTACTCTACTATTAAATGAAAAAATCCTACACAAAGGTAAAATGTTTTATCTTGAGAACAAAAATTATAAACAAAAAATTGATTTGAAATACGATACAAGAATTTTTGTTATTCTCGTTAAAAAATTTGGACATCGTATACCAAAAATTAACTTCTTTTCCTATAAAAAGTAATGGATAACATTTTAAGTACAGATAAAAAATTCCATTCCAAAGGAAATCCATTTCAACCTTTCAAGTTACACAGTATATACATTTTAATATTTAAAGTTGGTTCTCCAATTCAGTAAACTGACTATAAAAATCTCACGACATGTGAGTTATTTAACACACATGTTTGGATAACTCAGTAACGATAACTCAGTTCTATTTTAACTCACTTACATCCGCGTTCAAAAACTCGTATAGTGGTTTGTTTAACTCACCTCTTACAATAACCTACACGAAGTGGGTTGCAGAACCCACTTTTTCCGGCGACTGACCGACTTTTTTTTCTCTGTGTACCTACTTCTCTCCTAAACGCATAACTTTTATAAGTTCGGTCCGATCACGTGACTAAAACAATGTGATGCGTCAGCATCTCGCTGAAAACAGACGCCTATGATAGTGTTTAAAGATTAATTTGGAAGACTTTAAGATGATTCCGTGTGATAAAATTAATCAAGCCGGGACAGTGCACAAATTTAGTTTCTGATAGGGGAAGAGTGCAAATTGGATTTGGATAGAGGGGGCAAACTATTACTTACTTACACGCACACACACACACACACACACACACATATATATGTGAGAATGAGTTTGGCAACACAACTGAACTATTACTACAACTTCCACTCCTCACTACTGCGGCACGAAGGACTTTAAGCGGATGTGTTGTTCTGCAAGCTCCCGATGTTTAGCTCTTTTGATGCTTCTGTGTTTATTTTTTAATTTCATACTAAGTGTTAGTCCTGTCTTGTAAACATCGTCTAGTTTAATTAAATGTTCAAAATAATTAAGTCTAATGATTCACTTCTAAAGGAAGGAGTACTAACTCCTTCCTACATATATATATATATATATATATATATATATATATATATATATATATATATATATATATATATATACATTTGTGTGTGTGTATGTGTATACATATATATATATATTGTTTTTTATTTATTTATTCTATTTTTTAACGCAGTAATTCCAATTTAATAATCAAGAATTCAGATTCTGTCCCTGTTTATATCATAAATACGCTCCGATTTATGCCGAAGAAAGAAAAAATATTTTCAGTACTGACATTTAAATAAAAAGAATTGATGGTAATCAAACATTTCTTTGAGAACAGAGAAGAAGAGTTGGGACGGGAAAAAAAATGAGCTAAAACAGTCAAAACGGAGAAAAATGGATTGCGACCATCAAGCAGAAATGGCCGTCCCTTTGTTTCAAAATAGGATTCAGGTGGAGCCTTAAGCTTTGCTCTTTATTTCGAGGGAAATTCTATTTTTATGAATGAAAAATGGACGGGTCTTATTTGATTCAAAATCGCACTTTTAGTAACTGACGCATTGAAATATTGGAGGTATAAATAATTGAAATACGTATCCCCTTATTTCTTCTCCGCTAGAGCCGAGAATTTATATAGACTTCTTCGCTGACACATAAACGAGGAACTAGGAAATATATATATTCGCGTTTGTATATAGGAAAACGAAATCAAGTCTTCCGAGTTTTCTATACATGGTGATTTACGTTCTTTTTCTTAAGGGAATCATCAAACTGTACTGAAATAATGCAGTCTGGGAATAAATCATTTGTAGACAAAAATGTTTAATCCAGGAAAACAAATTAGTTATGATACCAGGTACATTGATCCAGATATATTGCAACTTTAAATATCGTATTGATGTGTAGTGTCTTTAGGCACTTTAGTGATTCAAGAGGTTTGCTAATAGTTAATAAACTGTCGAAGTAATTAGCTAATTTTAAGGAGGATACAAAATGTTTCTTTTTACTCCGAAAGCATGCCTGATATTCAAGGCTAGTTCATTTAGGGATATAAATTAAATTTCAATATTCTTAATAAATATAAAACCACTTAGAGGGAAATTAACATATTTTTGTGGAGATTGTTCCTGCAGAAAAAGCATAATTGCTGAAATGCCACGATATTGTTCTATACTATCCTGCAGTTATGATGAAAAGGCTTTCATTTTATTAATTTTTTTCTAAGTGTTGCCAAAAGGTTGTTGCAAAACATATAGTTTACTTCTGATGGAAGACATACGAAAGACAGACACGAAGAATAGAAATAGCCATATTTTGAGTTACATTGCTTCAATACGGCACTAACATTATCTCTTTCAAAGTGTTACAAATGACAGTTTGAGAGAGATGGTAGAACTGCTTTATTGTAGCTGATTGACCAAGCGACGAAAATATCCATATAATTTGGACGCGGAATAATGCGCGACTGGGTAGCTGGGGCGAGTAAGTTTGACAACGAAGCAAACTTCAATGACAAATTATATTCACTTTTGAGTAAACGAAAGAATAAAC
>CAJRAI020000181.1:82500-155036 GCA_907164885.2 Dolomedes plantarius | reverse complement strand
TGGGATTTTTTTTCCAAAAAAATTCAATGCGTAAGTAAATTAAGTAATTTTGAAAGGTCCGATATTAATCCAATTGCAGTAATGTTTTCAGATAAGATTTTGACAAAGTTTCATGAAATTGATTTGGGATATTGAATTTTGACTAGGTTGTACATTTTGTTGAGGGTATCTTTGTACCCTTCCGCCATTAAAAAAAAAACATGGCTCAGGTTTGGTTTCCCGCCTAACAGGAAATTCATCATTAGCAGCGGGAATTTCTTTCCTCCGGATTACGACAGTTTCCTAGGATAGAAAATTGGTTTGAGAGATTGATTCGATCATTAATGCTAGTTAAGTTAGAGTCGAGAGCAATTCGCTTTAGATCAACCCAAATTTTAAAAATCACATTATGTTCGATTTCGTTCAAAATTACCACATCACATTGCATACCAAGATTATAATATTTTATACATTACATATACAATGTATTTTTCATTTTCATAATAAAACTAAACTTTTGAATGTAGTTGACTTTTTTATGCGGCCCGCCTGCCTTGAAAAAATTTACCATGTGGCCCAGATGCTGCAAAAGGTTAAACACCCTGCTTTAAGCTCATCAGCCTGATTCAGAGGTTTAGCTTTTTCAGATTTAGGAATATAATCAAAAGTGGGTGTAGAAGAAAATTTAAACGCACACTTACTGTGCATAAGATTAAAAAGTTCTTTGAGATTGGGGATGTTAAACGTTATTTTGAAAAAAAAAAAAATTCATGTTTTTCAAAAGTCCATAGTAATCACACATGGTTTCCATTACTTATTTCACTGACACATTGAATTGTGTTTTGTTTTGTTTTTTATTATTAAAGTTTGGCATTATCTTTTGAGAATGTATTTTCGTTTTTATCAATGCAACTCTTGCAGAAGTGCCACGGACGGGTAAGGGTGACTCGGTAACGAATTTAACAATCCTTTCTACTGCTTGTGTGTGACATGGAAAATTGCTGAAGTCAGTACGTTGACTCTCCTGATCAGATTATTTTGCTTCCTTTAGAAACTGCTTTAGTTTGTAATCAGAAATATGCCTCGTTCTGTTACTTTAACATCTTTACGTACAATCATATCAATATAATCCTTGGCATCAAAGTGTATACGTTGAACTTAAAACTTTCCAATGCCCCCTTCATTTTTCAGTCCTTGCTTTTAGAATCCGGCGTAATCCAAGCTGTCTTACGTGGCTGCGATCAACTGATATCATACATAGGAGGAGATTTTCAGAAGCAGCAAAGTACGAATTTCTTTGAATGACTGGGTCAATTACATTTTTAAGAGTCTGATGGAGGTAACGTGAATAGCTTACAAGTTTCCACAAGTGCTTCGATCCATGGATATAAGATAGTTTCCGCTTTATGTGAAACGAAACAGATGCATATACTTACAAAATGTACTCAGTCAGTATTCGGAGATTTTTTTGCAGTACATTCTGTTCCCACATACAAGTGAAGTATTCGGTTTGCTAATGTAAGCTATCATGAATAACAAAGTTTTCCTGGTTTTCTCATAGACAAATCAGAAGAGCACCTTCCAACAGAGATTGCATTAGACATTTCTAACAAATATTTTGGGTCCACACTTAAATCATCCTTAATTTCTAGTAATGGAATGCCATTTTCAATAGGTGATAATTCAATTACTGGAAGTTCATAGCAGTTTTCTAGTTGTTTACCTATTTCTCCTCCAAATTAGGACGTAGGCGCAGTTCATTTCCATGAAATAGACAAATCAACCACTGCAGTGGCCTTCTTAATTCCTTTTCAAATAAACGAACCACACCATATTCAATCCAGTGTTCACGGCAGTTCCACCCATTCCAATTACAGTAATGTTTAAATTCTGGTTGTTGTCATTGAAAAATGCTATTATGCTATCTTATATACATTTTCCAGTGCCAGAAATCTGCTTCTGAAAATCTCGTCCTATGTATGATATCAGATGATCGCAGTCATGTAAGAGAGAGCTTGGATTACCCCGGAATCTAAAAGCAAGGGCTGAAAATGAAGGTGGCATCAAAAAGTTTTTATTTCAACGTATAAACTTTGATGCCAAGGATTATATTGATATGATTGAATGGAATGATGTTAAAGTAACAGGACTTCCTATGAAGAGGCATATTTCTGATGACAAACAGAAAGCAATTCAATGTGTCAGTGAAATAAGTAAAGCAAACCATGTATGATTACTATGGACTTTTGAAAAATATGAATGTTTATTTCAAAATAACACTTTGCCTTTAAAGACATTACATTAATATTTTTCTAAATAAATGTGATTTGTTTATTTTAACTAAGGTCCGTTAATTAAAAATTGTTTTTTTCATTCCAATGTGTATTATAAGAATATACTACTGTAAAATTAAGATGATGAAAATTGCGAAATTCTACAAAATCAGTTGTTCTGTAATGACATCTAAAAATTAGAAATACTTAGAAATACCTAAGTTTCTTGTAAAAATATTTTGAATATTTTATTTACAAAAAATATATATTATTAATTTAATATACCATAAAATAAACAGAAAAAAAGAATTTTATCTCTTTTCACAAAAATATCTATTTTGAAGCACCTGAAAAATATTTCAGTAGAGCAATAAAATTTTATATTCAATACCAAAAGGCAGCTTTTGAAAGCTATAGCATAATGAAATTTCAAACCATCTTTTTTTTCGCCTCGTCATACTACAATGCACTAGTGTCATCTGATTGGACATTCAGTTGCACGTGATTGAAAAGGCGCCATTAAAGATTGATTACAAGTTCGTTGAAATTAATCCACAAGTAAGTTTCATTCGTTAGTCTTAAATTATTGCCTTTAGATTTTATTTAACACCCTTACATAGTGAACATTATTCTATTTCTGTTATAAGATAGTGTTTTAATCCAAGTTATATATGAATTGACCATATTTCAGATCAAACTCTACTGAACTGAGTGTATTGAATTAGCAATACTTATGGCACTTACGAGCACTTTCGTATGTATAAATAAAAACATTTTGTTTCGGAATAATTTAAGATTCGTGTTTCAGTTAATATTTTAGATGGACAAAGGAAGTAAATGGACTCTTGTGAAAGTCTTAAGTATTTGCTAATTAAATTAATATTTAGAATTGTAATTTGTACGCACTATTTAGATTTTTATATCCTTTAGAAAGTATAAAATACATGACACAAATATCAATTCCAAATCTACATAGTTGAAAAATAAAAATGTATTTTCATTTCCAGTATAATATTTTCCATTTTATTTCTTTAAAGAAATTTGAAAGAAAATTATAATGAAATTTTTTTTAATATGTTAATCCAAATTAAACATTTTTTTACTACTGGATTGATAAATCAGTTACACATGATTCCTCCATAGTAAATTCATGCATAGTATTCAATGGTGGAAAAATTGTCCATTTTCCTATTAAATATATTTTACAATGTTCTTATTGCCAGGTATCAATAGGCAACAAATTATCCATGTCTAAATGTTAAAAGATGGATTCAAAAACGTTCCACATTATAAAAGATTCTAAAAATGAACTTGTAAATCATACAAAAGGATCTATTGAATTCCTTATCAAATTGTGTTTTGAGTAAACTTTATAAAATACACTGCATTTTATACATTATAAAGAAATAAAGAACAAATATTCTTAAAATTTTTGTGTTCATAATTTAAAAGAATGTATTTAGTATAATTATATATTTTAATTTAAATGCTAAACACTAATAGGTATTTTTCATGTATAATCTTAATAGCCTTAAAATATAATTTTTTTAAAATTCTATTTATAATGTTCTATGTGTACACTCAATTGCTATATATGTATATGTTATTCCTACTGGGTGAAATTTCTTTATGTCTATCGAGAGCAAAGATATATTCAAAATTTCAAAACCAGATCAAAATATTGTTTAATCAGTATCCACATGTCAAGTAAATATTGAAACAATAGCAAATATTGGAGCATTTTTTATTTTGAATATCTCATTAAATAAAAGCTTATTTAAGGAACATTTTGAATTTCAATTGCTATTAATCAATATTTTGAACTGGCTTTGATATTTAGATTATATTTCTACTCTCTCTGAAGATATAAAATAAAACAATTTCACTCTTTAGGAATAACATAATGGTGCATACTTTTTGCAACTGAGTGTATATATTCTTGCAATTGAGTGTATATATATTTTCAAGAATTATTAATTTTTGTATGTATGTGAACTCCATTGTATTCCTGAATTCATTCAAAGAACCTCTGGAGTAATGAGAAGTTTAGAGTTTTAAATTTGTGTCAATATAGATGCCACGTGCATTTAATTTTCTAATTTGTATCGTGTTTGAAATCACTTTTATCAGTGTTATTAGAGATGATGGCAGTGAAAATTATTCCAAAATAGACTATTTAGATACATAAATTGTTTCTTAACTTATTAATTTGCATTCCATGTTTTTTAAATTATATATTTATAAGTATATAGATTTGTAGATTATCAGAATGTGTACATACAAAAAATTGCTTTATTGTAATAGATATTGTACGATAAGAGTTTTTATAAATCTGAGAATGTTCTCAATAACTATCTATAAGCTGTTCATCTCTAAAGGTCTTTTGGAAATTATTTTGTTGTCATGCTGTGCAAAATAAATGTGAACTTATTGGCTTAATATATATATATAAAGGGTAAAATTAGTTTCTTTTCCCCTTTTTATATTAGTGATAAGCAAGTTTATAAAGAACTCTACTTTTCAATACTTCTTGGTTTGATAAAACATTAAATTTTTATTATGGCATTATAAGAAAATATTGGTTTTTTTTACAGAATTTTGAAACTGGAATCTATTCAGAGCTTCAGGCTTGAAAGACAAATACCACTTGGATCTCATAACCTGCGTAAGTTTTTAACGCCACTGAGCCTACCTTTTTTTATTCTCGAGATATACTTTTATTTTCAGCAGTGGACTTGTGGCCCAAATCACTGTTTTTAATATTTTTTTAGATTTATTTTTAACTAATTAAATTTTTTCTATGAAAAAAACTAAAAATATTTATTAAACAACTAAAAATTTCAAATTAGTTTTTTTAACTTAGACGCTAATCTGAACTTTCTCATAAACTTTGGTCTCAATAATTTGTGGATAGAATATTGATTTTCTTTATTTATTCTTTTTTAACTGTGAAGCTTGTTGTTAAGGTTTTAGGTGAGTGAGAAAGTGCAGTCCGGGGATTTCAGTTAACACGACTCTTGTGAAAGACTTTAACTCTTGCCAAAAAAAGAGATTTATATTATAAAATTATAAATGCCAAGGTTTATTTAGAAAATATAAAATGTGTTCATAGACAAAGTTTGTTTATAAAATTGTAGATAAGACATCCATTGTGAGTTGTGGTTTATTATATCAAAATGTGTGTTTGATAAGTGAATGAAATAACCCTTTCTTAATAATGGAATAGAACTCCTGTATAATCAATGAATTCACGGATACAAGATACAGTTCCAAAAAGCAAAACGCCTGGTTTACAGAGTCTTTTATAATAACAGAAAAATGATATTTATATTATGAAAATGTGAAGTGCCAAGCTTTATTTATTCTTAATGGTTAACATTAAAATTTTAAAAATATTTTTAGAATTTCCTGATAAGTTGTTAGAGGTTCGTTGATAATTCATTACAGAAGTAGTAAAAAGGAAATTGCTTTTGGATGTATTAGATCATTAGTTAATGGGCTAAGTAATTTTAAATTTTGGTAAAATTTAATTTTATGCATGCCATAAATTTTTCTCTCTGTTAAACATGTTTATTCCATTTTAAGTCTTAATACTTATATAAAGAATTTGGATTAAATGAAAACAGTAATGAGTGATGGTGAAAATGTATTAAATGTGGTAATTGAATTGCTTGATGTTCTAAGACATAAAATTTCTGATCATCAAAATACAATAATTGACTTCTTGACTGAACAACTGACTTTATTATTAAAACAACTGACTTTATTATTAAACAATATCCTATTTTGCTACCCCCCTTGTTTAAGTATATAATCATCCTTCAAATCCTAATAGACCATTATTTTATATTTTTGATCCTGTACTAAATTTGTACTAAATTTTTTAAAATTCCACTGAGCATCTTGTTTAGCTGTTTAAAAAATGGGGGGAAATGCATTGTAAATTGTCTTTACTTTCTCAAAGTTTCATAATTAAATATGTTGATAAAGTTGTGCCTGAAAAATAACTCAACTGATTCTGAACATCAGTTGGAGTTTTATGGAAAGCCAAATTATATGGAAAGTTATACAATAGTTAGTTGAAATTGTTTCTTGGAAGTTTTGCGAGGTAGTAATCTAGTTCATGTATATTAAAGTCTTATTTAAAGTTAGATGTTTAAAGTTAGATGTTCATTCATAATTCCTTACAGAAGTAATAATAATAATAATATTGCTTTTAGATGTATTAGATTATTCGTTGATGAGCTAATAGGTAGTTGAATGTCATTTGGAATACTAACTTCTGCCTAGTATTTAATTTTATTATTTTATTGTCAAATTTTGGTGGAGATCTGTCACATAAAATATATTTTTGTGAGCAGCTGTTATTATAAAGTGTAAGGATAAGGGCAGTAAAAAAATATTCCAAAATATATTATTTAGGTTCAGTTAATTATTAAATAATTGTTGACTATAATAAGGTTATGTTTGCAAGTGTGTAGGTTTTTTTATGGTGTATTATTTGGTTTATCTAAGTTAAGTTGAAAAATGATGCAAGCATACAAAGATTGACTGGCTGTCAATGTTGAGTGCAGTAGCATAGATTATTTTACAAAGTGCAATAAAATACTTTTAACTTTTCAAACCGAACTTCTAACCAAAATTTAAAAAAAAATTTAATGAAACTTTTAAAATTGGAAATATTTTCATGGATCTAAGGAATGGAACATAACACCTGTATTGTCAACTAAGTCATGGATAAAAGATGCAGCCCTAAAAGCAAAAGGCCTGGTTTCTGTATACTTTTATAATAATCATGTTACAACAGTATACAGAAACCAGGCTTTTTGCTTTTAGAACTGAATCGTTTATCCATGAATTTGTTGACTATACGGGTTTTCTATTCCATTGTTAAGATCTGTGAAAATACTCTCATTAGCAAAATATTTTTTTAAAAACTTAAATTTGGGTTAGAAGCTTGGTTCAAAAAGTCTAAGTGTTTTTTCACGCTTTATAATATAATCTATGCCATTTCACTCAACATTGACAGCTAGTCAATATTACCCACCTCATTTTTCAAATTAACCTAGACTAATCAAACAATATATCATAACAATTGTTTAGTAATTACTGAATCTAAATAGTATATTTTGAATAATTTTTTACTGTGGTTATCCCTAATAACAGCTGCTCACAAATAAAAAAAATATTTTATACACAGATCCCCACCATAATTTGACAATTAAGTAACAAAAGATATGCTCTATTAAAATACTATGCAGAAGTTAGTATCCCAAATTACTTTCTACCACAATTTTTGTAAAACCAATTACTGTGAAAGCTACATCATATAATAAAGTTTTACTTTATTCATTATTATAGTAATAGATTAGTTGTTAAAGAGTATTCACCCTTTTCACTAAATTTCTCAGTACAGTAAGACATTCAATCCTGTCAATTAAATGATTAGTTATTACAGATATAAATAAAATAGATTAGAATGCCTTGATAGAGTACAATAATTGAAAGCTGACTGAGAGACTTGAGATGACAACAAAATTTTCTTTTCACTATCGAGAATCACTCTCACGTTGAAAGTAAAGAAACACAAGAATGAAGATTGAATACTATATAAAATCTTAAATTTCTAAATCTGACCCAGCATCTGTATTAATGCTCTCTATGGCATGTTGTAATCAAATTTAGAAATTTAAGATTTTGTATGCTAATGTTTTACTTAGCATTCAATCTTTATTCTTGTGTTTCTCTACTTTCAACAGCATTATTGTCAATAGTGAAGAGGAAATTTTGGTGTCATTATAGACAAGTCTCTGATTCAGCTTTCAACGTTGAGCTGAAATTATGCTCAACATTAAAACTTAATTGTACTCTTATCAAGGCAATCTACCCTATTTTATTTATATCTATAATAACAAATTAATCGACATGGTTGGATTTTCTACTGTACAGAGAGAAATTTAGTGAAAAGGGGAATACTCTTTAACAAATATTTTATAACTATTTTCTATTAGTATATTTATTTAATCAAGTAAATATTTTTTACATGATGTAGTTTTCACAGTATGTAATTGGTTTTACAAAAAAAATGTGGTAGGAATTTACTTCTTGGAAGTAGTTATCAATAAAATGACAACAGATTTAAAACTGCACTCATGTGTTGGGTGCTGTTTTGTATCAAGTTTTTTTAAACCCCTGTCTCAGAATTTATATTTCCTAATTGGATTTATTTAATTCTACTTTATCAACAATGAATTTTTCAACTACTTTCAACAATCAACTATTTTTACAACAATAAATTACCCTTTAATGTACAAAACTATGCAAAAAATAATTTTCTTATCTGCAGAGCATTTACTAACTCTACATAGAAAAATAATTTAAATAAATTCTTTTGATTCATAAATTATATCTGGGGATGGGAGTCATTTTCCTTTCACATAAATTTATGAACTGATTTTCTCTTTCTTTTTTTTCCCTAGATGCTGTAAAGATGGAGCCAGAGGTACAGCGAAAGGATCCTGTTTTGTAGAAAATATAGAAAAAAATTGTGTAAATGTGCTATGTACTTTCTAAATAAACTATTTTTACTTTAAACCAGCTCTTTTCTGTATTTAAAAACATGTGTCTATAATTTTTCTCAAAATTACAATAGAAGATATTACTATCATAGTACTATTTCTCAAAAATAGTACTATCAAGTGTTGGATATTAAGTCCAATATAATAGAAAAGAAAATATTTTTTTAAAATGACATAAGAATTTAATGAATTACTCTTTAATTCACAAAACTATGCAAAAAATAATTTTCTTATCTGTAGAGCATTTATTAACTCTACACCAAAAAATAATTTAAATAAATTCTTCTGAGCAAGTTTTCACAAGCTCACAAAGATGGGCTTCATCATACACACTACACATTACTCAGGTTTGAAGAATGTATCAAATTTATGTTTATAAATTTATCAAATTATGTTAATAAATTTTATACTGGGGAAGTACAAGTTTTTTGGGTTAATTATTAAAGTAGTACTGTTTTACATACTATAATCTCATTCTAAATTAAAAAAAAACAAACTGTAACCTTAGATCGAGTGGAAAGATGATTTAGCTTTAATGGTTGGTATTAATGTTATCTTAACTTTCAAATTTGGGTAAATGTATCTTAATACAAAATGAGGTTTTGTTCTAACAAGTAAATTTTTAGGTAATAACAAAGATCAGTATTTGGTAATACCTAAAAATACATAAGGCAAAACTGGAAAGAATACTAGAAATATGAAGGCAAAAAAATAATAAAAGTGAAAGGGTTGATATCAGAGGTTAATCGTCAATGAAATAAATAATAATAAAAAGCATATAAACAAAAGGGTCCTACGCAAAACTTAGAAACACTGCCGGCGGTCCGATTCTGGTAGAATGCTGGCATGATGCCCGGACCTACGGCACATTGCTGTTTACGAGATGGGTAGATGACGGTATGTCGACACCAATTATTGCTCCCGTAACCGGCCCGTCAACCTCCGGTTACGTTCCGGCTATCTGTCCGCATCGATGGCTTAATCGCGGCTGCCTAACGGTTCGTAGTCGGATGAACGATGGCTCGAATCCTACCGGAAGCGGCCCGGCAGTCGACGGGGTAGTCGCGGGCGAGAGGACACAGCCGTGACGGAAACGATACTGACCTAATGCGCCGGCCCGGCAGTGGTGAAATCGGCTGGCCGGAACCTTCCGACCCCGGCCCGATGCCTTTGTGTTTGTTGGGTATATATATATATATATATATATATATATATATATATATATATATATATATATATATATATATATACATATATACACACACATATATATATATATATATATATACATATATACATATATACATATGTATATATACATATATACATATATATACATATATACACACATATATACATATATATATATATATATATATATATATATATACACATATATATATATATATATATATATATATATATATATATATATATATGTATATATACATATATATATATATATATATATATATATATATATATATATATATATATATATATATATACATATATATATATATATAGGGTGTTTTTTATTAAACTGACACTACTCAGAGACATCTGTAGCGTGATCTATCAGCCGGAATTCCACTAAAATTGATAGAGGGATTAAGGATGACATGGGAAAGAGTTTCCATGCGAAAAAAAGAAACAAAAGACGCCAATTGGGGAAGATATGGCGTGGTTGTTGTCGGTGGACTCGAGAATTTGCATAAAACGCAAGTAAAACAACAAAATGCAAATTCACGACTACGTAGTTGACAACAGCGCCAGTATTTCGGGCTGTAAAGATAAGGGGTGAATACCGAAAAAATTGCAATAAGAAGACAAATGGAGAACAAAGAGATATCACTGCAACACAGCTTTAATCAGTAAATTCACTTCTTCCTTTTTTCATTGTGATCACCGTTTTGGTGGAGGATACACTGCAACCGGAACACTACGTTCTCAACGACCGAGCGTAACATGTTACCAGGAATGTTCCTCACAGTCCTTCATCACAGTCCGGTATTTGTTGTTCTTTATGGCCGCCAAGTTCGAGACTCCACAAAGGTACCCTTGGACCTTAAATAACCTCTCTGAAGTGACATGGGGTTAGGTCAGGGAAGCGAGGTGGATAATAGCGACTGGTGACCCTTTCTTCTCTAAAGCGATGGCGCAACAGATTCCGCACCGATAGTCCAATGTGTGGTGGTACTTCATCCTGCATGAAGATTGTCTGATCAAGGCATTTACTTTGCTGAAGTTTTCGAATGATAAAAGTTGTCATATGGCAATTCCTTTGCATGGTAACAGTACAGGTTTGTGTTCCTATTCGAGTAATGTTCTCAAAAGAGAATGGTCCGATGATGAAGTCTGCTGTGAAGCTACAACAAACAGTGAGTTTTGTTGAATGCAATGAAATTTGCTGAAATGCATGGGGATGTTGAGATGCCCAAATGTGAAAATTTTTGGTATTAACAGTTTTATTTAGGTAAAAATTGGCCTCATCTCCCCACAGAATTCTCTACGGCCAAGAATCGTCGACCTCCATCTTGGCAAGAAATTTCAGAGCAAATGCCAACCGATTATCATGGTCGTCATGTTTTAATTCTTGAAGGCGAATTATCTTATATGGATAGAACTTGAGAACCTTCCGAAAGATTTTCCAAACCGTCGAAGGATTCTTATCGTGGACAAATGGTAGGTGCGCGACGCATGGGCCATTCAATTTCCGAAATCGTCAGACAGCTGGGATTTTCAAGGTCGACAGTGTCAAGAGTATACCAAGAATACATGGATGGTGGAAAAAAAACTAGCGATCAGGCAAACTGCAAAGGACAATTAACTTTGACAGTGCGTGGTGAGAGACGGCTCAGGCGTATTGTACGTAGCCAGCGAAGCCAAACATTAGCTCAAATTACCACCCACTTTAATGACGGTGCCAGTCGTACAGTCAGTAAACGGACTGTGCAACGCTCGCTTCACCGTATGGGTTTCGGGAGATGTCGACCTACGAGAGTACCATTGCTCTATACTCGCCATCGGGCTGCACGTCTTGCCTGGGCAAGAGAGCACAGAGACTGCAGTGTAGAGGACTGGAAACGAGTGGCATGGAGTGATGAGTCACGATTCCGACTACTTAACGCCGACGGGAGGCTGAGAATATGGCATAAGGTTCATGAAGCCATGGATCCTGCATGCCTGGCTGGAACTGTACAAGGGCATGGTGGCTCAATCATGGTCTGGGGTGTTTCTTCGTGGCACAGTTTGGGATCTTTGGTGCGTGTACCAACCTCCCTCAATGCAATTCGGCACGTAGAGTTGCTGGGTTATCATCTCCATCCGTTTATGCTGTTCTGTTATCCGCATGGTAATGGAGTTTTACAGCAAGGCAACTGTACCTCTCACAAGTCCTGGTTGGCTACTGGCTGGTTGGATGAGCATTCCTCTGACTTCTCTGTCATGAATTGGCCACCTAGAAGCCCAGACTTAAATCCTATTGAGCATCTTTGGGATGTTTTGGAACAAGGCGTGAAAGGCTATCACACAGCACCAAAGAACCTTACTGAATTATGGACAGCTTTAGCGAATATTTGGCAAGCCATTCCCGTGGAACGTTTCCAGAAACTTGTTGAATCTATGCCTCGTCGTGTGGCAGCCGTTATCAAGGCCAGGGGAGGCCCAACTCGTTACTAGGTAGGTATCCCTAATTCAGTGGCACTTCAGTGTATAACTACCGGGATTAACAGACGCGATAAATTATTCCCCGTTGCCTGCTAGCAATTCAGTACGGTGCTTCCGAGTGAAACAATCATAGGCCAGTGTAGAACTGCAGTAATCAGAAACTTTTCACACACTAGATCAAACACTTGGGCGCCTCTTTATGTAGTCTAATTGTGTTGTAATAAATAGTTTAGTGTAGAAAACCTCGTCGGATCCAGTTAATAGTGAGTTCATTGTTTAGTATATATATTACCTTAAGGGTAAAGAAAACAGTGCACTTCACAAATGTTAGTGGTATTTTTTAGTAAAGTGAATGGATAATCATCAGAAAGCAGTTGTGATTATTACTTGAAGACTTTCACAGTATAAAATTAAATTATTAAAAGAATGTCAAAATTCCTCGCAAACCAAAAAAGTGTGCATCGCATTTTTTTCAGAAGAAATAGTGAAAATCTAAGCATGTATTATCATTATTTAACTATAATCCTTTAATAAAGTGTATGTAATTAAATCCCATAAATAGGAAATTTCCTTACAATATGAGGGCCATTTAAGGATTACTCGACCTTCTCAACCATCCAGGAAACTCCTTGTGTTTTTATGTTAGCATGGATAATCGGATTTAAAGGAACGTAATTCATTAAAAACGTCTAATGTGAAATACATTTTTTTTCACGTTTACTGGGCTAGTTTTGCTTTGTCCGTATTTCAAGGTTTTCAACTCCTACCCAAGCATAAATTATCCTCGTAATCAGAAGTTGAGTGTTAGAAATTGCTACTAGAGATGATAGGATACACTTCTTTCGTAATTGGAATTTAGCGTTAAGTATATGGTTAGGGGTAGTATAACGATCCACTTTTTATTTAATTCCTGAAGACAAGATGTTCACATACATAACAAAGTGCGAATAAAATATAATTTACGGCTGAAAACGGGAATATTCTTTATTTTAGCTAAACTAAAGTGATTTATATTTTGGAAAACAATGTGTGGTCTGTTTCGTGCATAATTTCCAAATAGAAAAAAAAATGATAAAAAAGTGGATGAAGCAATTTAAGATCAGTAGGCTGTCCCTACATTTAGAATAGAAAATACAATTTTATGTAATATTCCAAATATCTGCTACTTTAATAAACTTTACTGTTAATGAGTCTCTAAGTCGGACACAAAGCAAAAATAACTAATGTATTGAACTCATTTCTTTTTTATAGAATCTATTTATGTATGACTTTAAAACATCATTATCTCGAGCCCACTTACGTCCTTAAATCATTGTTTATTGTTAAGTAATGCGAAGCTAATAGGAGAAATAAACATTTTTAATTGAAGTAAAATTTACCTAGAAGTTTAGAGCTTCAAAAAATATTTACAGAACGCATTCTACGTGAAATTTATGTCATTTCTCTTTCTCTGGGACATACATACATATAATATATATATATATATATATATATATATATATATATATATATATATATATATATATATATATATATATATATATATATATATATATATTTATATATATATATATATATATATATATATATATATATATATATATATATATATATATATATATATATATATATATTATATATATATATACATATACATATACATATATATATATATATATATATATATATATATATATATATATATATATATATATATGTGTGTATATATATATATATATATATATATATATGTGTGTGTGTGTGTGTGTGTGTGGGTGTGTAACATTCCGGCCCTCCACCTTGGATGATGACCGGAACCAGCATGCCACAGGGGGATAGTCATGGCGAGTGGCCAAAAATAACACCGCTCTCACATCGGCAAAAATGCTATTTTATTGACATTCTGCTAGAAATGTTACAGCGTGTTTATCAAGCAACAGAATCCCGCCAAAATTCGCTCTTGGAAGCATGTTTGAGATTTTATAGACTTTACGAGCCCTCTTCACATGTCCAATTAGTTCTGCAATTATTGGCTAAACCCAGGAATCTGGGCCAGAAGCCATCTGTTTTCTTATATAATTTTTCCGCGAGAGATTGGGGACTTTAACCCGAGAGCACTCGCGCACAATTTCGAACACAAGTACTCGCGCCGGGTATCTCATACCCTAGTTCATTTCTGCTATTTAAATATCAATTAATATTGTTTACATGCAAACCCTACGTAACTAAAGAACATAAGATAATAAATTAAAGATTTTTAGCGAATTTTAATAATACTTACATTTTTACAAACTACATACTGATGTTCAACAAAGACATTTTCCCCATTTTTGGCACATAAACTTTGTTTTTCAGTCCTTATTCTTGGGGAAATTTAACATAGTTTATATTTTGTCTTGAGTTTTTTTGCAGCCGGTTCATTATTAGTGATTTCCAGTTCCATTGAAGGGCTTGAATAAGTTGTTTTTGTTTGAGGCACCATCATATTTAGCATGTTGCTATTGAAGAGAACATTCCATGCATCTACGGGAGAAGCGACATCTTTTGAATAATTTGTATTACCTGGAAGCTTAATAATTACGTTCCTTGAAGGCTTTCTTACATTTTGCCGGTATTTTTTCTTCAGCCATTTTGTAATTTTATCTTTACCAGTATAAAAATCGGCTGTTGACAGTGAACCTTTATCTTCGGTTTCAGTCTCAATTTCAGTAGAAGAATCGTGATTGCGACAGTATTCTCCATCCTCAGAGCCATCATTATCTTGGGATAAAGCTTCATTATCACTAGAAACAGTCTCTAAAAGGTGTCGCAATTGTTTTATTTCCTCGTCGTAATTCCAAAATCGCGCCATGATGCACTAAACTGACCGAAAAAGAAGGAAAGATCTGACTGACGCGAGGACTCGCACGGGTATGACATACCCGTCGAAATATTTTTCTCAAAATCTGTTTATTGAGCAGGCTTAGTTTTTACCCCGCTGAAAGAATGTGACCTTGAATACAGTTACACGAAATTTCGGCCTAATCCGATAAGAAGAAGATAACAAAAACATTGAATGAAAATGGATTGGGTATGTCATACCCGGTGCGAGTTCTCGCGGGTTAAGGGACGATATATTGATTGCCTACTTTAGTTTTTAGAAAACTTACAATTCCTTTGTTCTTAAAACGAAAGCGAAATTAACTTTACGCCAAAGGGAATTTAAAAGACTTTAGAAATTCGTTATGGTTTTTGGATTTTGTGTGTTTACGGTATTTTCTAACACGAAAAACAGCCTGGTATACTTTTGAAGGGCAAAGTCGTGTTTTTGAGATTTAAAAATTAATATAGATTAAGTTAGATTATACCAGATCATCTTTTAAAACAGTAAACATAATATGCTTATATATATGTATGAGCAATATATACAGGTAGGTTGAATAAATTTCCTACAATACTGATAATTTCTTATGACCTTAGCTTTTTCTATAGGTCTTTTCGTTCCGCTGAAAGTAGAATTCTTCTGATACCCAGTACTGAAGTTTCCTCTTACAAACAACTTCTATGGTAAGATATGTATATCTATATATATGTGTGTGTGTGTGTGTGTGTGTGAGAGAGAGTGCTCTTGGTAAAATTAAGGTAAATGTTTATATAGCTGCTCTATTTTAAATCAAGATATTTATGCAAAAATATTAACTAGATATAAAATACGCAGAACTCTTTACGTAGCTAAATGATATCGGAGAAAATCGAAAATATTTCAACCATAAAATGGAAATTCATCATGCTATGAATATAGCTTCTGCACATTTTTCTTTATCTACTCACCATGAATAAAAAGTTAGTTTCTATCACGAGGTGAATATGCTGTTCATGAAATGTCAAGAAAACATATTAAGTTTTGGCTGTCAGTAATAAACTGATTTTCCCCGGTAAAAATAAAATCAGTTTAATCCCTCGACCTCTCTGCATAATTAAATTTGTTGCGACACTGTCTGAATTACTACACGAAATTAGTATTTCTATAAGTATGTGATGCCCCATTCCTACTCCTCAACATGTCCTCTATATGCAAACTGTTGATCTGGGCGTTCTCATAAACTCTAGGATAAGAGGCCATAAAGTTCTTGTAATGTGCGGTTCTGACGTTATAGAACGTATAAATCCCAGAGTGGTTCGAGGGCTTTTGAGATTTTTGACACTATAGTGATATTTGGAATCCCATAAACTTCGAACACTTACCAGCACTTCAAATGCCAGAAAAATCGCTTTGAATTCTCCGACAGTATAAAAGAAGACCCCAATAGTCCAGAAGAGGAGATCTGTTGAATCTCTGGCCAGAACTGTCGTTGAACCCGAGACCATCCTGACTATCTAACTGTATATATTCTAACTTGCTGTACATACTTGCTTTACATGTTGTAGTTGTAGTAAGTTTAACATATCGTAGTAAAGAAATTGAATTATAATCCTTCCACTTTGAGATAAATCTTTCCAGAACTGATTCTTATGGACTTGGCTCACTTTAATTCTGAAACTTATATATATATATATATATATATATATATATATATATATATATTTATATTTATATTTTAACAAAAATCGCAAAATCTTCAAACTGTTTATTCGAATATATCGAATAATACCTTTTCTTTTTGAACTGAACCCTAAACGTGTTTGCGAAATGAGTAATGCAATATAAATATATCCTGACACGAAAGCACCGAAGCTTCAACAACTTTCTCCGTATTTTCTTATCAGGATATTATCAATAAAAGTCTTGAAAATATCCGATTTATTAGAAAGTGAATTTGTAACTTGTGAAATGTAGAGAGAGAGAGAGAGAGAGAGAGAGAAAGTTTATCGAGTTTTGTTCGTCAGTGATAAACTGATTTCCTCTGCCCCAGTGCGACAAAAGGGAAATCAATTTATTCTTTGCCATGTTGGAAGCAGTTTGCCGGAGTCTGCAAAAGCGTAGAATACGTGCGCTCTCTCATTATAAATAAGACGGTTGGAGTGATATAATTTTAAGGTCAAATGATGGCCGTATTGCACAAAAAGCCAGTGATTGGAGGAGAGTTTGGCGAAATCATAAAATAATAACGATTATGGAAAATTGTCAGTGAAATTATAATGATGTAAATAATGAGTTTTCAGTTTGTGTTTTTCGATTACTAGACAAAAAATATCCGTCATTATATATTAAATTCTAACGTCAGAAATTATTTTTCATGTGGGTGTATTTATCTTAGGATTTTTTAAAATGAAAAACTGTTTTTTTCTAATGCGAAAGCACTTGTCTTCATACATTCCGCACTTTTTGTTGTTGTTTTACCCAATGAGGCAGACGGTTTCTTGCACAATATCCATACTGCTATATGACACTGCGGTTTTGCCAGCCACTTTTCTGGGATCATCGTATAGGTGGACCAGCATTACCCCCAATCTGCTGGTCCCGTAATTTTGAACTGAGTCAAGTGAAGAGACCGGAACACTTGACCCCGCACCTTCACATGTATATTTGAGAACATGGAGGACATTGCGGCCACGACATATTTTACGTGCCCCAGCCACCATTAGTGAACACGGTGGAGGTTTTTTCACAGACCGGCATCGAACCAGAGACGTTTAGATCACTGGCTCGTTGCTTTTGCCAACTGGGCCACCGCGCCCGACATTCGCATTGTATACCGCGGGATTTTATCAGGGACTGCTTTTTATCAGGGAGCACCATGCAGGTGAGTTAACATGCAGGTGATTTAACATTGGTGCCACCTCAATTTTGACCGAACACAACCAGGTGTGACATTTAGGAGGTTCATACCTCTCCCCCTCCCCGTGACGTCGTGGAAGGTATAGAGAATATAGCTCACTTCTACCCAGACTTGGGTGTATATAATTAGAAGTGGCACTCTAAATGAATTTCATACAAACACAGTTTATACATGAAACAATGTTTATTGAATTCGTTGCACATATAGAATTTGCTTTTACAGCAATAAGCATACGTACTACTTGTACAGAATATATATATTAACATTCAATAGAAATACACATTTCAATACTCACAAACCAGCAGAGAGTCAAACCAGCAGTACTGCCACGTAAACTTTGGGCCTGCTAAGCACTAGCGCAGGATAACACCAGAAGCTGCTTAACTCGTAGCTCCCTCTCGCTTATCTATCAACCTTAACAGCCTTTTTTCAACCTTAACAACCTTTTTCAACCCTAACCACCTTTTTCAACCCTAACAACCTTTTTTATTAATGACGCTGCATGGTATTTATACTAAGCGCGTATGCCGAAATTAGCATATCTCAAGCAGCTTCTTTAATTCATTCACTCAAAAGTTCGATTCTTGTGAATCGAATCTTGTGTATACCTTACAAAGGGTTTTTTCGATCCACGGATTTGACGTTCCTGTATCCTGTCTAGACACGAAGGTATTGAATGCCACTTGTTGAATTCTGAAGCATCCTAACGCGTTACCATTAAGCTGCCTCGGGTCTCATTAAGGATTGTCACGTTATAAAAAATATACTGTATTTAATACAGTTAAGAGATGTTACATCAGTTTAAAATTCTCTAGACGAAGTAAGTTTTTTGGAGTGATAAAAGTCCCTTTTTTTCAACCACAATATTTTTTTTCATCTTTTCTCTCTCTTTTTTTTGATGATATAGTTATTAAAAAGTTCTCAAGGTAAATGACTGCTTATTATTGACGATGAGCTTTGTCGGTGAGCTCCCTGGTTTTAATATATGTCAGTGCGAGAGACACTCAGATATATCCGTGTTTATGTGGATTTCGCACTTGTTAATAATGTGTAACAAAGTATTTCTAAGAAGAGATAGTGTTTATGGGTATTAGGTAAAGTTATGGAGAGGTCGAAAAATTATTTAGCGCATTTCATGCTTGAATAGATAAAACAAATTGAGGTACTTAATGTTTTCTAGGAAATACAATTTAAAATAGTTTTACACAACAAACTATTAAACATTAAATAACTTCCACATAAGCCCGTAGATGGCGCGACAACATTTCGGAAAAATAAATATACTAATTGCGTCAGTCTGAAAAAGGTTGCCGTACAGGAAAAAGCAATATGCGCTTTGTGGTTCCATGAAAGCAAATCCGTTGTAACTCATTTTGTTCTTTTTTTTTCAAACATGAAATGCGCTGCAAATGGCTGCCGTACAGGAAAAAGAAATGTGCGTTTTGTGGTTCCATGAAAGCAAATCCGTTGTAACTAATTTTGCCCTCTTTTTGGTTTCAATTTTGAACTACCCTAGCACATTTCATTTGTGAAAAAAAAGAACAAAATAAGTTTCAACGGATTTGCTTTCATGGAACCACAAAACGCACATTTCTTTTTCCTTTATGGCAGCCATTTGAAGACTGACGCAATCAGTGAATTTTCCTTGCGAAATGTTGTCACGCCATCTACCGGCTTATGTTGAAGTTATTTAATGTTTAAAATTTTGTGGAGTAAAACTGTTGTCTTTCCAAGAAAACTTCCAATTGTGTTTCCAAGAAAACAATAAACATGTACGTACCTCCTTTTGTTCTTTTTTTTAAACGTAAAATGTGCTCAATAATTTTGGACCACACTGTATTTCCCATGTAGAAAAGGCTCAAAATCCGTGGGGTCCTAAAATTTTGTATTTATTGCCATCATAGTTGATAAAACTTTTTTTGCCAAATTTATGATGGATCAGTCATTTTGTTAATTAAACTATCCTCTTTTGCTCCTGTTCGATACTAGCTATATTTCTTCAATTTTGAGACTCCTATCAATGATATTCAATGTATTCTAATAACTGCAGATGCCTTAAATATTTAAATTTCTAATCGCCGTTTTAATTTCTCATTTTCATAAGATATAAATCTTTGAATTCTTTTTTTTTCACTAACTCATTCATTTTAATTTCCACAAAATGTCGGGGGTGGAAGTCAAACTATCATATCACTGATGAATAACTTATAAATATCAATTCTGCAGCCATCTCATGAATTGGCTTCTTTCATTGGATTCTTTCCATATAATCATATTAGTGTGGATGTTTGCTGTCTGGTTTCATACATATCATGACTTTTCTTTGTTAGCGATATTGTCTGGCTTGGTTTCACGATAGGCCAGTATTGTTTTATTTTCTCCGTTGAAAGAGTGTGCGCTTAGGAAATGGCATAATTTCAGAATTAAACTAATTTAAAAAAAGGAACAATATCTGATGTATTTTTGCCTTAGGTAGAACATTTGGAATCAGAAGGATATTCGCAATGCGACTTCTTTCCGAAAGAGATCGTGTTGTGTCTTTAACAGAAAAAAAACGAATTTTGTTCATATTTGATGAGCAGCTGTCTCAGTGTAAGCCCACTATTTGAGTTAAATCAGTTTCAGATACAAAACTATGTTGACAGTTATTTTGTGTGATAGGATAGAGCATTTACAAACATGTGAGACTTAAATATTGCAATATTTTAACCATAGGGAATTGGAAATTCTTTCTAGAAGTTGGTACATCACACACTAAAAATAAAATGCTGAACGAGCTTAAGAAACCTCCCTGCTTCAGGGTATAACGATTTCAGGTACACGGTCTACCCGTTCTGGGCACCCCTCTTTCGTACCTAAAGCAGGCAGGAAATGACGCTGCAGTAGGTAGTGCCCTGCCTGAAACAGGCAAATCCGTTACCCAGAGTTAAACCCATTACACCCTGAAACAGGCAGATCGCTACCCAGAAACGTTACTTCCTGAAACATGAGACTCGAATCCTAGACTGTATTAATTATACAATAACTATAGTTATTGTACGTAAGCAACTTTTTTACATTCTTTACACATAAACAGGTAATTTAATGCAACGTTCATTTACATTAATATTTATGTAAATGAAAATTTAAAAGATTTTCAAGATATTTTAGCCCCAGAATATAAGGAGCATTTCAGTTTTAGAGTACAGCTTAACACTTCACACCCTAGAGCATGGAATGTTGTACTGGAGTAATACATCCATCGAGAAAATTATAAGCTGTGTACCGAAGGGAAGTGTCTCTTGTAAACTAGAAAGGTCTCTTGTGGAAAGGATCATCAAGTAATATAGTCACCCTTACAAATTACGGAATGCCTTACCCTGGAGGATTTACTGATATCTCGCGCAAAGGCTCACCATTGGGACGTGACCATATGCTAAGCGTGTTTATTAGCTGTATGTTTAGCGATCCGACGGGCGCAGAACTGACCAGGGAACAACATGCGTATGATAGTTAAATACAGGGTTGAACTCAGAATATGTGATTAATGTATTTAATATTTCAGTTAGAGGCCTCTCCAATAAACGGACGTACAACAGACATCTTTAGAAAGATATGTATGTTGCAACTTCAAACCTGCGTGAAACATATGTGGAATATATACATCACACACACACACACACACATATATATATAATATATTTTTAATCTAATGCGGAGGCATTTTTTTGTGGCTTGACGCCGGGATTCGATCCGAGCACCCTCAGCACCGCAAACTAGTGCGCTGTACCACAGGGCCACCAAAAGCCATATATATATATATATATATATATATATCACACACACACACACACACATATATATATATATATAAATATATATATATATATATAATATATTTTTAATCTAATGCGGAGGCATTTTTTTGTGGCGTGACGCCGGGATTCGATCCGAGCACCCTCACCACCGCAAACTAGTGCGCTGTACCACAGGGCCACCAAAAGCCATATATATATATATATATATATATATATATATATATATATATATATATATATATATATATATATATATATATATATATATATATATATATATATATATGGCGTGTGTGTATTCCAGCATCCTGTGTTGTTAGCCACCGAAAAGAGGGTATAATACGCTAAAGCCATTGAAAGATATAATTTTTTTAGATTGGTGGGACATTTAATTTAGTTGATTAAATGCCTAAAATTTACTATATTTGGATTTAGATCCCCCTTCGGCAGACCGTCTTTACAATTTTAATTAAATAACTTAAGTTTATTCCGCTTGATAATAAGCCTGAATAATCAGTCTTACATATTGCTCAGATATCTCAGCCTCATATTAGATGAAATCATTATTAATATGCATTATACATGAGAGACATTATTAAACAACTCATAAAGAAATGTCCCTCAAAACTGAGCAAAAGAAATGAGCAGGATTCCTGGTCTGTGAATAAATTTGTGTAATTCAGTTAAACACCTATCTTCTAATGGAGGCATTTATACAAATTACCCGTCGTTTCACTGATTTGGGCATTATGCTAGTTAATGCTTATTATAAATCATTATATATTTAGGATTCGCCTATAACTGGGTAAGTTACCCATGATAAACTCATTAAGGGGATATTTTAGTTACGTAATCTGGTCATCTTATCTTATAGCAGATAGGTATGTCAGACGATATCTCATAAATATACGGTTAATTGCACTGCTCGCGGAAGCAATGGAAGGTAGTAGCTTAATTTCGTAAGGGTAGACATATGCAAAGATTTTTTTTCGTAGCTTGTAGTACCATTTTTGGAATGATTTAAAGGAAAAGAATAGAGATAGGAAATTATGGGAGAATGTGGAAATTGCTGTAGTGGACATAAAGATATGACCTCAAAGTATTTATAGGTGAAGTATGAACACTCGATACTTAAAAATGTACCGTAAAGTCTTGAGTATAATACGCATTTTTTTCACATTTTAGTCCGCAAAAATGAGGGTGCGTATTATAGCCATGTACCATAAATCGTAGTTTTAAACATTGAATAAACGACAAGCAATAAATGACCTGTATTCTAGTGAAAGTGATTAAGACTGATATTTCACTGTATTGTTTGAGTTGAATTAAAAATTTAATTTTTTTTCTACCCAGTTTGACGTTTTCGTTTATTTTTATTGCAAATTTTATTTATTTTAATAAGTATTTGTGAAATTTTTAAATAAAATATTGAAAAGTTATGGGTGCATATTGTAGTCAAATGTTAATTTTTTCCGAAAAGTTCGCGCAAAATCAAGCACGCGTATTATACACGTGTGCGTATTACAGTCAAGATTTTACGGTATTAATTTTTATATTTTCCGAGAAGTTTATAAGAGAAATAAGTGGGTAAATGGATATATGAACATAAACATTACACATAGGTTGAAACGATATCTAAATGAGTAGAGTTGTAGAAGATGATGATATGGCATCTTAGTTAGCACGTCTTGCTGGGAAAGAAAATATATTTTGGGTTTTATTCCTGAGTTAGCATTGTTTAAAATATGAGAGTGAGAATATGTTACAGAGTATTAGCCATAGAAAACAGAATAGTAGATCTGGAAAAAATTAAGTGATTTCGACCAGTGCTTTGGGGGTATTGTAACACTTCTTATCTGGAGTAGAATAACAGATTAATTCTAAAGAATTATAATTTTGCTTAGTAATTTTATAACCAGCGAAGTATGTCCGAAAATCAGAGACTATTGCCCTATTCGATAATCCCAGGAGCAAGCCGCCAGGAGCAATTTTTCATAACATTTTGCCATCTGTGCTCAGATGGCAAAATGTGATAAGAAATTTATGTGACGGCAGTTCTAAGATTCAAGAAGTCATGAAAAATCAGTAATTTGTTTTACATGAGCAAACGTGGTAAAAATAGTTGGTTCAGAAAAATAGTTGGCTATTACTTACAGTAGTTACAGTAACTATTCTATTTCCCAGACAGAGAATATATTTTGGGTTTTATTCCTGAGTTAGCATTGTTTAAAAAATGAGAGTGAGAATATGTGGCAGAGTATTAGCCTTAGAAAACAGAGTAGTAGATCTGGAAAAAATTAAGCGATTTCGTGCTTTGGGGGTATTGTAACACTTCTGATCTGGAGTAGAAAAAGAGATTAATTCTAAAGAATTATAATTTTGCTTAGTAATTTTATAACCAGCGAAGTATGTCCGAAAATCAGAGACTATTGCCCTATTCGATAATCCCAGGAGCAAGCCGCCAGGAGCAATTTTTCATAACATTTTGCCATCTGTGCTCAGATGGCAAAATGTGATAAGAAATTTACGTGACATCAATTCTAAGATCCAAGATGTCATAAAAAAATCGGAAATTTGTTTTACAGGAGCAAACGTGGTAAAAATAGTTGGTTCAGAAAAATAGTTGGCTATTACTTACAGTAGTTCCAGTAAATAAAAAATATCGGCAAACGAGAATCCAGAATGTGAAAAACTCAATTTTTTTAAAGAAAAGTTTCTTATAACATTTTGCGATCTGAGCACAGATATACTTTGATGATTAATGCCAACTTACAAAATATTATTAGAAACGGCATAACAACAGTGTCATTCTGTAATTTTGTGTCTCTTAAAAAAGTAAAGCTGTTTCTTTGTGTACACTTGTGTACTCCTAGTACCCACAGGGCATTTTCTTCTACAGTAATTCTATTTAAGAGTCGCTATGTTGGAAGAGGTTGGGGGAGGGGGTACAAAATAGGTCTTTTCCAGAATATTTTAACTCATTCGAAACTATGAATGTTCCTCATTTTACTGAATGAATGAAAGAGTTTATCAGTATCGGTATGTGCAAGTTTTCCTATTTCAGAATTACGCTTTTAATTTTAATGACGCCTACAAAAGAAAGAAACGAAAAGAGGTACAATAAACAAGTTATACGAGAAATAACGATATTCAAAAGCAGGTTATATTAAAACTTCTGATTATATAATAAGTTGTAAATAAAGCCCTTATATAAAAGATAACAACGTTGTAAACCCGAGAAGAGAGATTAGTAAAATAAATAAAACAGATCAGAGCAATTAAAATTCTAAGATCGACTCGGGGTCATCCTCTATGGCAGGGGTTCTCAACCATTTTCAATCCACGTGTCCCTTTTTGTGTATCATTAACTATGCGTACCCCCAACAAAAACACTTTAGTGTTATTAAAATGTGTTATATTAGTTAAAGTTTATCTGTTAAACTGTTAAATTAACTACGAATAGGTAATTTAAGTTAAGAGCAAAATAAATTATTTTAATGGACAATTTATTACAGAGATTTTATTAATCAGACATAAAATTTAAAAAAAAGTCTCTGAAAATAAGTAGTGGGAACGCTGGGCTTGTTTTTGCTTGCAAAGTTCATCAATGTTTGGCTCTTTCCAGTTTACTCCATTCACAAATACAGTAGTAACGAACGACGTGTTTGCTTGCTGCTTTACTAATAGTTTTCAGTTTTAAATCATAACTCAAACTTTTGTCACAGTTAAATTCTAGCATGTATCACTATAATTTGGTATTTTTTTGTAGTTAATAACGTACCCCTTACAGATTTTTGCATACCCCCAAGGGGTACGCGTACCACCGGTTGAGAACCATTGCTCTATGGTGTTTTGAACGGCGAGACAAAATTGAAGGCATATGATAATATAATTATCGTAATACACATTCTTAAAGTTATTGGGAATGGGGGGAATTTTTTCAAGGGAATTTATTTTTATTTGGTGTTAGAAAAGAATATATTTTTAATTAATAGTTTTGGAGCAAAGTTACAGTTGATTATTTGAGCAGATGTGGAGAAAACATTAAATCCTCTTCAAAAAATATACACTGAATTTCTTTCGAACCTCTAAACTGTATGACATTAATATGTTTATTATACATATGGTACAGCTGTGAATATATGGTAGACAGTGGTAAATTGTTCCGTTTTCTATTGAAAAGATTGTTAAAGTCTGTTTTCTGAATAATGTAAGATTCAAATTTCATCAAGTGATTGCCAAAGTTCCGGATTGTACTGGACGATAGGGCTCTAGCAGTCGGTAACTAAATCAGATGGTTCAATTCTCGCTTCTGTTGAATGTGGACTTTCATAATCCGCTTTAAACCTCGTGTAGCAAACATTATTTCCAACAACTATTGAGAATTTTAGGGAGTGAAGCCAACTTGTCTGAAGCAGTATGACGGGCATGTCCAGCCAGCAATAGGACCTAGGTTCGACTATCGGGCAAGAAAAGCTTGCAGATATGATGTCCCAAATTATTGAGAATCAGCCCGAAAAGACCTTTGCTTTAAAAAAAGAAAAATTGAACAAAATGATTATTTTCATGTATTTAACATGGATACTTCTGAAAATGAATTTTTCACAACATGGACTATTGAAACATATTCCAATAAATAGTATGATATTAATAATTTATATAATACGTCTCATAAGGCAATCCTGAAATTTCTTATACTTTTCGAAAATATTTGCATTATCGATTTATAATTTAGATTACTTGGACTGATTTCATATAGCCCATATAAACGCTCATTTGCGTGCCAAAGGACAGATATCTGAATGTCAAGTGATTGGCAATGAATCAAACTCAAAATTCACAGCCAAGTTAAATGACTGACCTTTCAGTCTGCCTGTAGAAAAATATCCTCAAAAAGTGTTGGCCAGCATATAATTCGAAAAATGTTGGCATCAATGTCCGAGGGTAATTATCATTTATGTTAGAGTGATTCCTCTTGAAAAGGGCGTTGCCGTACTGAAGTAGGTGTTAAACTTTCAATTTCCCTCATCATATCAGCATGAAAAAGTTTTTCTTTTTATCGCAGATATTATTAAAAATAACTTTTTCACTTATGGTAAAAATCTTATTTTAGAGCCAGTCCTTATTTTAGAAGTACATGCCGAGGTTTTAACCACCTTCTTTCAGTAATAATATCATACTGCGATAAAAACTCGAACTTAGACAGCAAAAATATTCCATGATAATTCTTTTAAATATTTCCTGGTAATGGAAAAACACGAGGTAGTTTATAATTCAGAAATGATAGGAGTGGTATTATCTTTTATCACTGGATTTATACATAATTTTATAAACAGATCTATTTATATAGCTTTATGTGAAACATTTTGACGTCACTTCTCAGATCTTCCTGCCGAACATAGGTTCTATGTCCTAACAGCAATATATTAGGTTCTATTTCCGTCCATATATGCTATTGAAGAATGGATATTTTATATAAATTTTGGCTTGATAAATCTGTCGGTTTTCAGAAATTCGGAAGAATCTAATTACATGATACATGTGTTATATGCAAGAGAAGAAACTAATTAACATTACTTTGCAGATTTTTTTACACCAAACACATTGCCCGAGACACATTGATTGAGTTAATCTTATCAGGAATTTCGGGTTTTATTCTAATGTATGGGAGCCATTGAAGAATGTTACAGGTTGTTAAGACCAGTTGGTGCGCTATTAATCAGAAATTCTGAGAATAATCATGAGGCATTTTTAAGAATCAACTTTTATATGACACCAGTGACCTACCTGCCTGTGAAGATGATCAACATTACTTCTCAGATGTGCTTGCCTATGAGTAGTCCTAACAGCAATATATCGGGTCCTATTCCCATCTAGAGATTCCATTGAAAAATGGAGATTTTATGTTAATGCTGACGTGATAAATTTGTCGGTTTTCAGAAATTAAGAAGAACCTAATTTTATGATACACATGTGACATACCAGTGAAGAAAATAATTAACATTACTTTGCAGATTTTTTTCACCAGACACATTGACTGCCCGAGACACATTGATTGCATTAGTCCTGTGTGGAATTTCGGGTTTTATTCCAGTGTATAGTAGCCATTAAAGGATGCTACGGGTTGTTAGGATGAGTTGGTGCATGATTAATCAGGAGTTCTGAGAATAATCTTGAGATATTTTGAAGAATCCAGCTTTGTATGGCCCCAGTGATCTGCCAATGAACATTCAACATTACTTCTCAGATCTTTCCTCCTATGAGTAGTCCTAACAGCAATATATCGGGTTCTATTCTCATCTAGTGATTCCATTGAAAAATGGAGATTTTATGTTAATGCTGACGTGATAAATTTGTCGGTTTTCAGAAATTAAGAAGAATCTAATTTTATGATACACATGTGACATACCAGTGAAGAAAATAATTAACATTACTTTGCAGAATTTTTTCACCAGACACATTGACTGCCCGAGACACATTGACTGCCCGAGACACATTGATTGCATTAGTCCTGTGAGGAATTTCGGGTTTTATTCCAGTGTATAGTAGCCATTATAGGATGCGACGGGTTGTTAAGATGAGTCGGTGCATGATTAATCAGGAGTTCTGAGAATAATCTTGAGATATTTTGAAGAATCCAGCTTTGTATGGTCCCAGTGATCTGCCAGTGAACATTCATCATTACTTCTCAGATCTTTCCGCCTATGAGTAGTCCGAACAGCAGTAAAACGGATTCTATTTCCATCTATAGATTCCATTGAAAAATGGAGATTTTATGCAAATTCTGGTGTGATAAAGCTGTCGGTTTTAAGAAATTAAGAATCTAATTTTATGATACACATGTGACATACCAGTGAAGAAACTAATTGACATTACTTCGCAGATTTCTTTTTACACAAGACACATTCTATGCATGATAATAAAACCTAAAACTCTGCTGACAGCTCTACTCCTTCAGTCACGAGCTCGGTTTAGAAGATGTGAGTAATTTACAAAAAGTGTCTTCATTGGAAGATTTATTCTCAGGACTAATGATTTATTTCGGCCAAACTCATCTAAACATCACATTGCATTCTTAAATGGCTTTCATACACTGAAATGAAACCCAAAACATTGCTGATTGAACAATCAGCAATGATATCTGAAACGTCTCTGTCTACGAAGATCTGAGAAGTAGTGACACATTGATTAGACACATTGAGAGCCCGTGACACATTGACTAGATTAGTCCTGTGAGCAATTTCGGGTTTTATTCCAGTGTATGGGGGCCATTAAAGAGTGCTACTGGTTGTTAAGACAAGTTGGTGCATGATTAATCAGGAGTTCTGAGAATAATCTTGAGATATTTTGAAGAATCCAGATTTGTATGGCACACCGGTGACCTGCCAGTGAAGGCGTTATTTAACACTACTTCTCAGATCTTCGTAGACAGAGACGTTTCAGATATCATTGCTGATTGTTCAATGTGATGTTTAGATGAGTTTGGCCGAAATAAATCAATAGTCCTGAGAATAAATCTTCCAATGAAGACACTTTTTGTAAATTACTCACATCTTCTTAGCCGAGCTCGTGATTGAAGGAGTAGAGCTGTCAGCAGAGTTTTAGGTATTATTATCATGTATAGAAGTAATTCATAAATGGCAGACAGGAGTAATCCTTTTAGTAGTATATCGGGTTATATTCCCTTTCATAAAAGTCATCCAAGAGCGGTGGTGCTTAGGTAAATCTGGGCAAGATAAATAGCTACTACTTCTATTAAGGAACTTAAGAAATTACGAAGAAACCAGTTTTATATGACACTTGTGACCTGCATGTGAAGACACTATTTTGCATCACTTTTCAGATATCATTCCTAACCGAGATAATTCCGATTTATGTAGTCATGTCGGTATTGTCTTCAGTTATAGTACCATGTATGGAAGTCATTTAAAAATGGCGGTGTTCCGGCCAATTTGGACGTGATATATTGATAGTTAATAATTAATACTTCTGAGTTTAAACTTGGGAAGTCATGAATCACAAGGATAACTCGTATCTCCAAACAGAAATCAAAATATTCGGGGTCGTGAAATATTAGTTTAAAAATTTGGAAATTGATTTATTAGAATCATGGTTTTCAACTATGAAGTTTATAAACATAGGTTTTCTAATTTTATCTTTTGGTTAATTTTTCATAGTAATGTCAAAATAATTATCTGCCTGGAAACTTGCAAAATAATCTTACTCCAATTCGGAGGATCATACAGTTATATTTTCGCAGAATTATATAAAATATTTGTGTATTTGTAGGTAGCTATAAGACAAATTCTAATTTAGTAACATAACAAAAAAAGAGACAAAACCATTGCAATGAGCAACTAGACAAAGGTTATTTGTTTCATTTGCTTTTACTCGCTTTAATATGTTGTTTGATTTTCTGTCAGTTCGAAGCGCCCTTCTGGAATGGAATTGCGAAGTGTTTACAAAGTAAATAAATTTGTCCATTAGCCCAACACAGCAAGTCCATTACGGAACTTTCATTTGAAAGTGTATTTGGACAATAACGTCAAAGTGTTTCGCTACGCATTTTAGCGAAAAGGTATCCGTTTAAAAGAATTCGTTTGGAATACAAACATTTATTTTCCCACGACACATAAAAGAAAGTTATTTTTGTTCATATTACTGACGCAATATTGTGCTAACGGAGGTATTGGAACATAGTTAACATAACGTATTAATTTACCGTACGTGAGGTGAGTTATGGGAATATTCGACGTATAGCTAAGAAAATTTTATCTGATTCACAATCTAGGTCTAATTTAATAAGGTAATACCAAGGGGTGCGGCAGAGTGTATTACCGCATTTTAAATGGGAATAAAAAAGTAAATATTTTACAGAATAAAAATTTATATTTTCGAAAAGTATTTAATATCTGTTTTTTTTCCCACTAGATTTTCAAAATAGCAACTCTCTTGTGACGCCGGTAATTTACGATGCAATACTACTGAAGCAGTTGTGTAAAGATTTCCATCACTTTGTTGGTTATCTCAGGTGGAATATCAACAACTTACTCACGAGTAGCCGACTCCTGGACTCTTCGCACAATTTCAAATGTTGTTAATGCTACAATTTTTAATTCGCGAGCCCAGCTGGCGTATTTGCAACTGCATTTGATGGGGAACTGCTTGCAAACAGAATTGCCCTTTACCAGCTGACCTGCCATTTGAATGAATTTTCTAGAGCTGTCATACTTAGTTACTCTAAGGCTGCTTTACAATCTGTGGGGTCAACTTCGAATTCTCTGTCCTCTGTTGTCCTTGATTTTCGGAGGCTGTTGCAAAGTTTATCTGTCAGTAAGAGGGTCATTGTTTTAAAGTGGATCCCCGGGTACTGTGGTATTCATGACAATGAAATCGCTGACTCTCTGTCCCCCAGAAAGGTGCTTTTATCTTGCTGACATCTCCTTCCAGTGTCGCTTACAGTACTGTAAAGCGTATAGTCAAAAATACGATGAGAGAGTAGTTCAAAAATAGTTTCGACGTTATATTTTTTCAAAAGCCTTGGAGAAAAAAATTATTTGGTATCTCTAAATGCCCTATACATAACATGGCGGCCGAATTTAGACTAGCCACTGGCCATGACTGTCTCCTGGAACCTTTACACCGCTTCAACATTGTTTCTAGTCCTTTCTGAAGACTCTGTGACTTGGGACGGGTCATGAACTGTGAGCATTTGTTTCATTGCCCTTCACTGACTAAACGTTCTGTTGAGGACCGTTACTGGGTGGCCAAGGGCATTCGTATTCTGTGTTTCTTGTGTTGGGCTTTTTTCTGGCTGTAGTTGTCTTTTAATCTGTGCCACTGGAAATTTTTAAAAAATGTTCCAATGACTACAACTTGATTTCCTTGGTAATGTAGACCAACCTGCTCTCAAATTTGAAACCCATCGCAGGATTGTTTTTTCAATCAGGAACGGCATACTTTGCATAGAGCCCGAAGCCCGTCCTAAACGTCCCGTTTTTAAAAGAATGTCTCGATGACGAAACGACAATGTTCACCGGACCAACTCATGGTGTTTACTCTCAACTAGGAAATTCTTCTGAACTGTCACCACCTCCCACCTCCCACGTCCCCTGAACCCCACCACACCCTTATCAGTGACGATCAGAAATGGGGGAATCTACCGCACCTTGTACACGGGAAAAATTAGACATGAAAGGAATGTTTTCTTCGGAGGAAAAACGTTCTAAGGATATGCCAGTCCCATTTAAATTAAAAAATACTTTGAATTCCAAGAAAAAAACCCTTCAAAACTACTACTGTATCAGAATCTACAATTGCACCAGTGGGGAAAGGAACCTCGAAACTATACTATTGCTATTTAATGAATAAAATGATAATGATCACGCCACTAGTGGTAGGCAAATACTTCTCACCAGTACAACCTAAAATTGTTTCTTCAGGATTTCAATCATGGAACGCATGTGGCCCACTGTTGTTTTAACAAAATTTATTATTTTCATTTATTTGGGAAAAATCCTTTTTCGTTTAGAAAAAGAAGAGACCGGGCCAGACTATTTAAAGTTGGTAAGGAAATTTAAATAAAGTTATGCATTATTTCTAGAGTGACATTGGGTTATAAATAGTATATAATTCTAATCATCGACTTGTATCAAGTTATAAAGAATAAGTGTTAACATCTCTTGAGAAAGAAGATCACTATATTTATATAGACATTTAAAATTTTGAGAATGTATATCTTTCAACACTCACGACCAATGACAGGCTAATTCAAAGAAAAACCTAATGAGTATAATGATAGAATAACGATATAATAGAACAATATATCAAAATACAACCAAGAACAACTCTGTAATTCTAAAGTTTTTATACTTTGCAGTTTTATAATCAAATCTAAACTCAATTTTATCTCTCTAGCTGCCTACCAATATCGCTGTATACGTATTCTGATAATTTCGACGGATAAAGATGGCTGGACGATGGACGAATGGCGAGGATCCTGGCATTCGGGACCATGGTATAAGGGTTCAAGTCCCACTTTTGGCATGGATATTTGTAGCCTTTCGGAATCGGCTTCAATCCTTTGAGGGGCGCCGTTTGCACAGTGCAAACACCTAAATCTAGTCTTTTTCACTTGAATTGAATGTATTCCAGTTAAAGAAGCAGAAAAATGGTTAATACTGCCATCTGTTATCAGTTTAAAGAAGTAAAAACATTTTGCAACATGTAATCAGAAAAATTTTCAGGATTTATAGGTTAAAAAAATAGGGTAAAAAATCTGCAGAGTGCAAACGGTGGAGGTTGTGGCCCCTGAATTGGTTCAGTCTGTTGTGTACTAACCCTATTGGATTCGCACACCTCAGCGTTAACCAGTTGAGAAAATTTGTCTACTGTGGCCATTCGCCGGAACAGTCACATAATAACCGAGACCTGTTGACTTCAGGGAGAAAGTAAATTTCATCCCGACAGTAAAAAAATGAAACCCTAGGTGACATTTAAACTAATTTAATGAAAACATAAAAATTACTTGCATAATTACACAGTTCTAACAATTATACAGGCACACACGAAAATATGCTGATACCAGCTAGGAAAAAATTGGATCGAATGACAAACATCCTTTCTCAGCAAGCGGAGTTCAGAGGGTGTCGGCCCGTCGGCACGAACGCTAGTAGTTGTTTCCGTCCAGGGAGTCAGAGAGTTTTAGGGATTGCTTCTTACGATCCAGGCGGCTGTTTGCAAGGCCGCTTTATGCTGTTAGGGCATCATGAGAGTTTTGGGGAATCAGTTACTGATGGTACGCAGTTTGTGGGGTTACACATATGAGAGTTTTTACGTAATGATGCCCTGTTTAAACCAGTTAGTTAAACTACTATATAAAGCTACGTAAATGCTGATAATCCAATAAAAATGGTATTTTCGGATAGTCTGAAAATTTTCTGCACCTTGCGACAGGATTCTTTTCATAAATTTCGTCCGATAAAGGAATGGAGGAGCTATTAAAGCACACTAGCCTAGACTTTTCCCCGACTAATGTGAATTTTACAATATTATTTGCATTTAGAAAAAACGAAAAATGCCCCAAGACGTAAAATTACTTTCTCTATTACCAGGTAAAATCTGTCGTGGCGGCAAAGTCCTCCAAGTTCTCAAACTTACCTCTGGGGTTGCGGGGTCAAGTGTATCGATCTCCGCACTTGTCTCGGTTCTAAATTACGGGACCGGCCTGTAGGGGGTAATGATGGCCGCCTTTATATTATGGTGTGCATTAGGGAGTCCATCCCGCATTCGATACTGACCACAACTGGTTTGGTGTCTGCGAGACGTTGTAAGTCTGGAAATTCATATTCTGGGTGAAAGATTAATCAACAATAGCCTCCGCATTATCAACAACAACAACATATTTCTTTATCACGGAGTGCAATTAAAAAAATCTTTCAATCCAAGTCGGCAATCCTTGGACACACTTTCTCATTAGGTTAACTTTGAGGTGAGCGTATCCAATAGGGTTAGTCTACAGAAGCCTTAAACTTACTGCCGAATTAGCCCTTGTGTAATTAGGCAGTAAGCTTAAGGCTTCAATTAGGAAGCTTAAGGCTTCAGTAAGCCTCGCCACAGAAGCCTTAAGCCCTGTCTAATTACCCCTCGTGTAGCAAAAAAATGACCGTAGCTCTCAAGACCTACCAAACAAACCAGGGCAAGCTATTATCCCGTCGCTTTGAATTTTCAGGGAACCCGAACAACGGGAAACGTTATTACCACGTCAAATAATTTTCATAATGACTGAATAGACAGAGATATTGATTCATCAACTACGTCCGAAGGAAATAGTTCTTCTAAGAAATGTATATCCTCCTACAGTAATGTGTTCCCCCGTACAGTAAAAATATAAAAATCCCCCATGGCTAGAGGGTTCATAGAGTCAAACTATTTTACAATGGAAAAATTTACTTTTAACATATGTTTTAGCAGCGATTCTCCAACGTAAAAAGTACGTGATTAAATGGTTGACAGCGTCTAATTAGTTGAAGAGGCACATTTCTGAGGAAAAAAAAATCTTAATGTATGAACTTACAATACCCCTTCTTAAATAAAATCAAACAAAATAGCATGTATGTGTGTGGTGTTTATGTTATTGTTATATTCCCTAAAAAGGGTAAGAAAACATAATTAGGGGATATAATGATGTTAAAAGGGCTTTACATCTCATAAACTTCCTTCCAACCTCGAGCAAATAAACTAAAAATTACGCACTGAAGTAGACAGAGCAGCGTTAAAAATGACTCGGATAAAATTATCTTTCGAATTTTTATTTATTCTTCTCATAAATCAAATCTCGATTTAGTTTGTTGAAATCACAGTTGATTAAGGATTCAAAAAAGTTCTAACAAGAGAATCTCTGAGTTAAATAAAAGTGGCAGTTTGAAAAGTCGTGTTTCCCTTCTTTTTTTAAAGTCCACTCGAGGAATTTAAAGATTTTTTTTTAAGTCTCTCGACAGACGGTTTTAATTATTTGTTATTTTCTGCTCTCCAGGAAGTAATTTAATATTTTCAGCCACGCAATTATAAAAGAACTAAGGCATTTTTTTTTATAAAATGTTTCAAGAAATCTAAGACATGTTTGTTTACATGTACTGAATAATTGGATTGCGTTAACAAGAGATATTGTCGACTTGATTAAATGGATTTCATACGGAGGATAATTTCTGAAATAAGAATTAGCAGGAATTTTTATTAATGGTTTAGATTTGTAACGTGAATAAAAGGTGTGAAATCGGTCGGAAGTAGTTTTTTATGCTTACAGAAATATTTGGCTCTGCATTGAAGTTATTTATCTTTAAATCACGACTATTTAATTTTTTTAATGTTTCTTTCCTATCTAGACGTGTAAGATTTATAAAAGCATAAAATATGGACCGTGATATAAAAGTAAAAGAATAATTGAAGTAGTTTGTAAGTTATGCTCATGTAATCCTTAGTTTTTTTCCCATCTATATATATAAAACAGTTCCTTAAATAAATAACTGACTGACTGACATATACCCCACAGACCAAACCGCTGGACCTAAAGGGCTGAAATTTTGCATGGAGATTCTTCTTAAACTGTAGGGGGAAACTAAGAAAGATTTTTGAAAAAAATCTTCTAATTTTCTTTTATTAAATTTTTAAACTGTATTTGGAACTTTTTTCAAGTTTGCATTTAAAATAATAATCTGAAGGTTATAAAATTTATATCACGAGAAAGATCATAATAATTCCTTTAAAATGAAATTTTTTCGAATATTTACCTCCATTTTCTTGGTCAATTTTTAAAGATTTTTTTTCTTTTCAATGCGCAGGCCCTTGTTGCGAAGACATTCGCCTATAATTCACCGCAGTTTTTGCTGGCCATTTTATTATGGGGGAGCCATATAGGCGGACCAGCATTGCCCCCTAAGAAGGGATGACACAAACGGAGGCATTTTAGTGGCGCTTCGCCAGGATTCGATCCGAGCACCCTCAGCACCGAAAACCAGCGCGCTGTACCACAAGGCCGCCACGTCCCCAATTTTTAAAGATTAAATTTTAGAATTTAATTTATTAAATACTGATCACGTGGTTTCTTTTCTTTTTGTGATACTTTAAACTAATTTTGCGTCACGTGCATAACAACGAAATAGACAAAAAAATTTTTTATTACTAATGCGGCAGACAATTGGACATTATCCAAAAAAATTTTAAAATACGCTAAAAGAAATGTTCCTCAAACTGTAGTATATTAACTGTACTATATTCTTTAGTATGTTCTATTAGATTTAATTTAAATATTTTCATCTACAATATTTTGTCTATAAAAATATACGATTGTTTTATAAAAATATTTCTTTGTTTTTTTTTACACGAATTGCATACATTGATTGTTATATTATATATATATATATATATATATATATATATATATATATATTTATTTGGCATTAATTGCATACATCGACCGTTGTATTTAATTTGAATGTACTCCGTAGTGAAGTACGGTTGATATTATAACTATCTAGTCATTTTATAACTGACTATCTAGTCATTTTATAACTGATTATCTACTAACCAATTATCTAGTCATTTTATAACTGATAGAATATAGATGAGGTTTATTTTATGTTTTGTTAAAATATTTTCTGAGGACTGGGAATTTAATACTTTTCTCTGGTTTTTCGTTTGAATATTTTTTTGCTTTAACAGTTTTTTTTTTAATCTCTTAAATTTAAAATCATTATTATAAAGTATAGAAAATAAAAACAAAATTCAAATTCAACGGTTTCCAATTTGTGCACAAATGGCTTTAAAAATCTACAGCGGATTGTTGGTCCAGGGTAATGTGGCTACATAATGTACGAATATCCTTACTAGATCTTAGATATATGCATACAGAATGGCTGTGCGACGAATTAATTCGTAAATTTCTCTTCAGAAACTACGCTTTAACTTATGAAAAAAAATTCAATTTATTTTATGTTTCTCATACTCGTTGGGCGAATGAGATCGTTTCTTATGAGAATAGCTCTCAAATATATAATCGTAAAAACTCTTCTAAAGTCTCCTTCCTTAAAATTGAATAACGAAAAGTAATATATGAATAAAAGTAATGAGCTGAAATTTCAATCTACATAAAAAAATGTGTTACGAAAATACTCGTACAGAGAAAATGTAATTTTTTCTTCTGAAATTTATGCTAAAAGTAATTTTTTCAAGACAGTTTTAAATCATTTAACAGCTGTTTCTGAAGTAGTGAAAAAGGAAAACTAGGTTTTATGTTGACAGTAAAACATATCTTAGGCCCTTCACTTTCACTTTTTTAAAAGTGTTTTAAAGGACTGTTGATCCAGCCTCTAAGAAATTCACCTTCCGTGATATTTCAGTAATGTTGTAAACTTTAATACGAAATTACAAAAGTTCAAGACCACTTCAATTATTTCACTTGGAGATTTTAGAATATATTTAATAGACATAAAAGATAAGAACTACCGAAATTAAGCATGAGATATAACTTGAATTTTTACAATGTTCAAAAATTGTAATTTTAGTATTTCTAAGCGAATGCAAGTTTGCAAGCCAATGCATGTTTCGACAGTTTTTACGAAACTGGTCTCCAAATACCTTCTTTTAGCAACTGGATGCGGAAATAATACTTGTTCCTTCTCTATCTACAGCTGTCTCTATCTACATCTTCAATTTCCTTATAGGACGTTGTAGTGGAAAGCACTCCATTCCAACGTATTAAATGGACCCCGTTTTCAATTCTTACCTTGGGTGTCCACTCTTTTCACCTTCTCTGAAATCACTATCAATATCTGACTTACATTATGAATTGTTGTCTTGCTTATGAGTAATTTTGCCTTGATCTAAAGATTATAATACGTCTCAGGATGCAAAGTCATTATTTCTACAATTTTGATGATTCCTAAAGCATTCTCGTCACAATTGAAGAACATAGCAATCAGGTCTTTTTTTAAAATGTGTGAATGTTTTAGGCCTCCAGTGCTTTTTATTTTTACTCCCGGAGAATGTTGAAAACTTACTATCCAAACTCTTGCAATTATGATGCAAATATATTATTTCCTCCAGCGATTTTCGATACAGCTCTTTTCCGTGAAGGAGGTACCTCACAGCATGTTGATAAGTCAGTCGATAACATTCTATTAAATGATTCTAATTTTATACTTATAGTATTAACTTGCAAACGTAAAGAAGTTTTTCATCATTCCTCCAACAGCTTTATTTTAATTACAATTCATTGACTTCCATAATAATATTTATAACTTAGTACATAATGATTAATTAGCATAGGGCAGTTTTTTTTCTTCAAACATAGAACTTCTGTTGTTAACTGGTAAATGATCTCTGCGAATTTTTAGATCATCTTCTCACCCGAGGCCTCTTTCGCCCACTCTTATTGAGTCCCTTACTTCTTAATCAGACGCGATACAAAGTAAACAGGTTTCACCTCCTTATTTCAGTTCTGTGTACGGTGAAAGATACATGAAACCATATACAAGCTTTCCAATAAAGGCAAAAAAAAATTGAGTAAAGTACCAACTAAAACAAATGCAGTCTCCCCAACCAGCAACATTTCAGAATGCAAAATACGAACTAATATAAATTCGAAGGTTTAATTAACTTGGTGGGGCTCGAGTTAGCCTTGTGGTATCGCGCTGGATTTTGGAACTGATGGTGGTCGGATAAAACCCCGACAAGCGCCATTGTTGTAGTTGTTGTTGCTTATGCCCCTTGATCGACAGTAACATCAGATCAAGTTCCAAAGGCTATGGGTGAAGAAGGTGCGGTTCCTGTTTTGAATTAGCACCACAAGGGTCGGAGTCCTACTTGGCTAAATGACCGGTCCCGTAATTTTGGACCGAGTCAAGTGACGAGACCGGAACACTTGAACCCGCACCTCTAGAGGTAAATTTGAGAACTTGGGGGACATTGTAGATGGTCTTAATTACGTTAGAAGTTTGATTGAAAGGATCAATCGTAGGCAGTGGACTGTTAATTAAATTTTATTTTTAGAATGAGTGAGCTCATGTTTCTACGGCGCGTGCCGCTGCTCGACTCCCATATTACAGATAGTTGCCACTAGGGGCTATACAATTAAAGAGATATTTCTTTCCAGTAGCCACGCCCTATTTTACGTGTCCCGGCCACCATTAGTGAACAAGGCGGTAGATTTGCAGCGACGAGCATCGAACCAGGGACGTTCAGATCACTGGCCTGCTGCTCTTGCAAACTGGGCTACCGCGTCCTCACAAGCGCCATTAAATACCTCCGTATGTAGACCGGATATGGGCAACGTTAAATCCGTAGATCGGAAAGTCCCTCTATGAGATCAAAGAGGGTGAGAGAGGGTACGATTCCCCTAGCAATCATCTCTGGGGGTGCTCGGTCAAAATTGAGGTTACAACTAACTAAGACGTACTCCGACCCTTGTGTTGCTATATAAAACGAAGCCGCACACTTCAGACCGAAGCCTGTATGGACCTGGTATGGGACTTCCAGCCAGGGGGCATGAAAAACAACAATTAACTTGGTATACATTCTTAATTCTTTTCATTGATGAGGAGTATTTGTCCTCGGTTTGACATTGGGAAGACTAGATATCGGAAAAAGAAAAGAACCCTCAGTATTTCAATATAAATAAAATCTTAATCCAAATTTCTAAAGCATAAAATGGCAATTCCTGGGAGGCAATTGGTACTGAAAATAGGAAGTTATCTCTCAAACTGGTAAATACCAAAGGAAAATTCCGATTTGGAATAAGGCTATTTCGTTTGCTGAGCAAGAAAATAAACCTTAAATGCGCCTAGTATACTTAAATCGATTTATTAGTTATTTTATTGGAAAAGTTATGGAACAAAATTCTCGACTGCTTAGAAAATGCTGAAATAAGCTCTGGTATTTTCTATTTTTGCAATAGCAATTTTTTTTTCAGTTTTGATTCTTCAACCTTCATGTCATGTCTTTGAAACACGAAAGCCATAAAAGTTTAATGTACATTTTTAAGTTACCTAACTTATCTTAAGCATCTCAGATATTTTTACAACTCGCATAGATTCGTATGCATAAACTTAATTGCCCATTTTCATAAACGTCAAGAAAACGCACTTAGGAGAGGATTGATTCAACTTCACTCACTGCGTGTGTAATTTTTTTCCTACTTGGATCTTATCCAAAGAGCATTCATATCATTCGCTAGTTACAAAATTTCCTTATAACCGCAATTTATTTCATTTTCTATTTATGAAATACTAGTAATGGATAAAACAATTTAAAACAAACAAAATAAAATGAAGTATATACTTTTTCAAAATTTAAAATCACGTGCTCTTGACTCGTAAATCTCAGGCAATACAAACTTGTTATACCACGCATACTGGGGCATTTTTTTTAAAGTTCATTCATCAGTTTTTGTAGGAAAGGTCTATTATCTAATGTTAATTTACATTAAAAAAACTATAAACTTGGCTGGGTTTAACACAATAAGATAAGAAATAATTCTCATAAACCGCAATGGTTATAATAAATAATTTAAAAAAATTAAATCATATAGTCTCACATTCGGTTTTAATTACCATGTTGATATGGAGAAGATACAATAACCTTTGACAATTTTCACAGAAGGCAGTTTTCAATGTTAAATTAAATTACTATTGGGTTTCTAATACCTTTTTTTAGAGTAATGATTGGAAAAGTCAATCGGCTAATAGGCCATCTGTCTACCTCAGCAGGACCTGCTTTTAGCTCACACTTTGTTGTCTGTCGAAGAGAGTTTGTTGAGAAAAATGTTCAGACTACGTTTGTCTGCCTAAATCCATCTGGGGAATTAATTGCTGGTAGACATGTGTAAACGAAAAGGGTTATTTTGGTAAGTAAGTGTAGTTAAACGTGCTTTATATGAAGTCTTTTGCTTTTAATTGAGTACCCGAGTGCTTGTAGTGGTAATATGTATAAACAATGGCGTGGTAATATGTATACATACTGAAAAGCGTACAAATTTCCGTGCAATTATAATTTATTCGAATCAGTTAGATATCAGTTCAAAATCACTGTTACAGTTATTAATAATTATCAAGCGCCTCTGGCCTCTTAAATATAAAACGTAAATTTTGAAAATAAAGTTAATATTTTTTTTCAATCATTAGAAAGAAATATGAATTACCATCATACTTCATAGATTTTCGTGAAAACAGTTAAGTTCGTCACAATAACGTAATTTTGCAAATCAGTTACAAGCAGAAATCTCGCATATTTAGAAGACAACTTATTTTGTTTTGCTCTTTTAATACATTACACGGAGTTAATCTTTCAGCGTCACTTCTCGCACCACTTAATCTGTCTTATTCACTGTCATTTATTAGTCCTATTAAGCTTAAAAACTAGTAAAGTTATGAAGCAATTAATCAGTTCTAAAGTTTTATACTATTTTATGTCTAGCCTTGATTTTTACAATGAAAAAATAAAATGTGCTATTTTCTATAAGACTTTAATGGGTTTAAAAGTTCTTATAAATATGTATAAACGTACTATTGGGAAGCTTATCTATATATAGAAAACAGTTCAGTAACTGACTGGCCGACTGATTAACTAACAGATAACGCACAGACCAAACCGCTGGACCTAAAGGGTAGAAGTTTTGCATGGCGATTCTTCTTATAGTGTAGGGAAGTACAAAGAAAGAATTTTGATAAATTCTCCTCAAATTTTTTAAAAGTAATTTTTTAGCTGTTTTTATAACATTCTTTTAAGTTTGCATTTAAAATAATCATCTGAGGGTTATAAAATTTATATCACGAGAAAGATCATAAAAATTCCTTTAAAATTAAATCTTTTACGAATCTTTATCTCTATTTTCTGATTTTTGGTAAATTTTTAAATATTAAATTTTAGGATTTTATTTATTAAATGCTGATCACGTGGTTTCATTTCTTTTTGTGATACTTTAAACTAATTTTTCGTCACGTGCATAACAACGAAATGAATTGACACAAAATTTTTTCTATCCTTTCTAATGCGGCAGACGATTGGACATTATCAAAAAAAATATTAAAATACAGTAAAAGAAATGTTCCTGAAACTGTACTACACTCACTTCCAAAAGTTAAGCACGGAGAGGAATATGCTAATTTCCGTAAGCCAATCTGAATTAAAGAAGATGAAATTTGCTGCAAAGGTAGAAGGAAGTATGCAAATATGCTAGGTAACAGCCAATCACGGTTTCGCGTCGAGAAATATGCAAAACAGGCAGTCTTATAAGAAGCCGGCATTGTGAAGGGTTACAGGAGTTGCATGTAAGTGCTGATGAAAGGTGTTTAGAACATTCGTACGATTTGTTTTCAAGCTAGACGTGTTTCTATGGCTTCCAGAAGATGAATGGAAGATTCTGAGAGCTGTCGGGCAGTCGGACGCATTGAAACAGGAAAGTCTATCACATATGTTGCTCTTTTCTTCAGCGTTCATCATTCCGTCATTTCACGATTATGGAAACAATTCCAAACAAGCCAAACAGTTGTCCGAAGACCTGTAGCCAGTCGTCCAAGGGTTACGAACCCCTCGGAAGATCGATATATTGCTGTTGTAGCCAAGTGGAATCGAAGATCGACCTCCACAGGTGTGACATCTATGGTTGCAGCGGCCATTGGTAAGACGATATCTGCCACTACTGTTCGTCGAAGGCTACACATGAATGGTCTATACGCCCGGGTACCACGAGTTTGTGTTTCTTTATCCGTCCAATCCAGAGGGGCACGATTAAAGTGGTGCCGCCAGCATGTGAATTGGACTGTGTCTGATTGGGGCAACGTTATGTTCACAGATGAGTCCAGATTTCCCCTACAACCCGATGATAAGCGTGTAAGGGTCAGGAGGGAACAAGGCACACGCAATTGGCCAGAGAACATCACCAAACATCTCTCCGCGGGGGAAGCATCATGATCTGGGCAGGGATTTCTTTGGGATATTGCACCGACGTGCACATCTACAGGTGAGGTTTTATGACGGCTGTACGGTATCGAGATGAAGTCCTAGACCCCACTGTGAAACTGTACGTTGCAGCAGTTGGTCCTTTTTTCGTTTAAATGGTGGATAATGCCTGTCCCCATTGAACTTCCATCGTTAACGACTTTCTGGAGATTGAGGGGATTGCGTGTATGGGGTGGCCGGCTTACTCGCTGGACCTTAATCCATTTGAAAATCTTTGGGATGCCCTCGGCCGTGCTGTATGTAGACGTTTCCCACCTCCAGCCACTCTCAGAGATATCTAAACTTCCCTACAGGAGGAATGGCGATTACTGAACGCTCCGGTGGTTGATCACCTCGTAAAAAGCATCATCATACGCTGTACACTTTGTATGAAGGTGAGGGGTGCTCACATACACTATTAATGTCGGTATTTGTTGTTTGTTTTGCATTTAAACATCATTTTGTTTATGACGCAAATATGACGTCATCTTATAATTTATGAAAATTCAATATTTTTTCCATCTCTGTATGTAATTCATTGTTTTGTTTCATGAATAAACATAGAGCTACTTACTTGCAGCATTTCATGTCAAAACAAACAGTACTTGTCCATTTTTTCGCATTTTACCGCTCCGTGTTTAACTTTTGGAAGTGAGTGTATATTAACTGTACTATATTCTTTAGTATGTTCTATTACATATAATTTGAATATTTTCTACTACATTATTTTGTTTATAGAAATATCCGTTAAGATTTGTTTTATAAATACATTTTTTTGCCATTAATTGCATACATTGACCGTTGTATTTATTTTATATATATATTTGTATTAATTGCATCCATTGACTGTTGTATTTAATTTGAATGTACTCCGTAGCGAAGCACGGATATTCAAGTAAATACAATGACATTGTTGGACTTATTCAAACATCTGGTGTAAAAAAAGACGTGCGTTTAGTACTTCTAAAAGAAAAGAAAAAAGAAACTGCTTGTGAAGAGAATTATGCAAGATAATGACATGCTTTTGTGTCGAAATGGACGGCACACCTGTAGAAAACTTTGGGTCTGATTCCCAAGATAAGTTTTTGTGTTTATGTGAAAAAAAAGGTGATAAAGATAGAAATGTGTTGGAAAGGGATCGTTAAGATGGAACCAGATCAAAGGCTAAACTATATCCACTTCTATAGCACCACCCTAGAAAGAAATGCAAAACTGAAAATATGATTTATACTATATTCGTACTGCTTTTTTCCCAACTTAACCTTCAGCTTACGGTGCCTATTTTTCCGACTTCCTCTTTAGAACGGGAAATTTCATACCACCTTTCTAAGAACTGCCATTGAAGGGATTATATATATATATATATATATATATATATATATTCATTCTTGGGCCCGTATTCTTGGGATACATGCTATCCCACCCCGTAAGGAAAAGGTTAAAGTGAAAAAAACAAGGTTAATGTTAATGGACACATCATCGAACAAGTCGAACGCCATTTGTAGTCTATAAATATACACATATTAAAGCACAGTACGGGAGAAATCTTTCTAAAGAAAATTCAAAGCTATGTTTTCTATACTTTGTTTCGTAAATGAAAATCAATACTTAAATTCTATCATTTCTTTCGGTAATTACTTTTTTTTCTTTCTCAGCAAACCACTTCATTTCGACTAATTACTCGAGGCTAAGCCTAGTTTCCCATCTTCACTGAAGGGAGATGAAATCTTAGTGATAAAACAAGTTGTTGAACTTTTCGGTAATGGATGAAGTTTGAAATTGCGAAGCATGTCATTAAAGGTTGAGTGTGAAAAGAAATATGATTTGATTTTTTCCCTCCCTGTTCCTGCGTATTCCAAAGTGCGAACACTTTAAAGGGTAATACGTATTCGACTAATGAATCCGTTAATGGGGAAAAATATTTTTAAACTACCTTGTTTACTACCAATATTTATTTCTCTTTAATGTGAAGTGTTAAGCACCTTAAGATGGATTATGTTATATTTTTAGGTAGAATAAGAGCTGTTGCATTGCTTTTGTAACGAGGAAATACAGCATTTTAGTAATTATAATGAAACTAAAATAGAAATACTAAAGAGTTAATGAATAAAGTGGTTGCAATAAAGTTTTGGTAAAGTAGTTTCTCGTTTGCAGCTTATAAGGTAGGGAAAAAATTACGTACTTTCATAAAAGCAAAACTTTTCTGCAAAAAATGCATTTTACTCGTTTTTTTTCAAGAAAAAATTACTTTGTTTCTGAAAAGTATTTTCACTTAATTCCATGTAAGTTAAAAATTGCTCGATGTATTTAAAACCTCTTAATTACTCATGTAACACAGTATATGGTTATACTTACAAAAGATAATAAACTAAAAAATAATTGGATTTTCTAAAAAAAATATGTTAAACTAGAAGGACTTTTTAACACTAAATCAAACTACGAGAAAAAATTCCCATTATTTCTGGAGTTATGGTCAAAAATGTGTTTGGACTAATATGTAAACAAACTGTTTAAAGGGAACTTTAAGCTCGTTTTTCTCAAAATGTTATTTTTTAGCACTGCACACACGATATCTCCTGAACTATTCAATATTTTCGTATAAAACTTTTAGGAGGGGTATATCATATAAATATCTAAAACCTATACCTAAGTTTTCATCATTTCACTCGGTATATTGTTGTTATTAGGGCACGAATTGTATATTTTTTGCACAATTCTGGGATAGCTAAATACAACTAAATATTAAAAATAAAAAGATTCTTTAAAACATAATAATTAAGGTAGGGGTTAATAACATATTTACGCATTCATATACCAAAATGTTTTATTTTGGTTCATTATTTTGGGAATAATATTGCATGTAAGCTATGATTATTAAAATGTTTGCTTACAATAAGGCTCTATTTCAACTTTGTGTATAAAAATATTCCTTAATTCTATGTCTTCAAAAATATTTTCTAAAAACGGCAAAACTTAGGGCTATAAGAAAAATAAAAAGTAAACATTTAGATGAAAGAAATCAAGAGACATAAAACGTTAAAGTTTATGTCGATTTTTTCACTTACTGACACTTTAATAGCTCCATGACCCCTTAAGAATTTAAAATTAGTGACAAAGTCCTAGGAAGCAGTTTTAACCCTTTAGGATGTTAATTCAATCTTACAATCCGCCATCACAACTAAAATTTTGCCTTTTTTAACGTGTTTTGAACTTCTATATATTTAAGCTTCAATAATTCAGTTGGTGAAACCACTTATTGTCTGAGAGGGATGTTCGAACTTTAGTGCCCTGTGAGAAAGAAAATCGATGGACTGTTGCTATGTCAACATATTAAAATATCACAACCACTTAGAAGAAATCAGTGTCAACTAAGTAATTACTCGAAACTACACGGATTCCTTATAGGTTTATCTTAAACAACCCGTTGATCCAGACTCTCGAAACCTTGAACTTTGGTTATACCAGGTAACGTACGACAGAGGACAGACACAGGAATACACTGTGTAGCCAAAATAATCCGGATCTCCTCTGGTGATATAACCTTTCACTTCAGTGGTGTTATTAATTGGGGAAAAGTCATTCTTATACTATATTCATAAGAATTGAATAGGCAGTTTAAAGAAGGGAACAAACGCCAAAAAATTTAAATTCGTTTTTTTGGGCTAAACTTTTGTTTACACATAGACCCTCCTTGTAAGATGTAAAAGAGGAAAAAATAAAATTCACATCCAGGTGTAATCAGGCCTCGCAATATTTATCAGTTTGAAGAAGGGAACATATCCCGGTTTTGTCTCCTTCTTCAAACTATTGATACCGTGCTTGACCAGACTGTCGCTTTTGTCACGCTCTTTTAGAGCTGGTATTTCCATCTGCTGTTCTGTTATTTCTTTAGCCTTTTGTTTCTAGCTCATCACAGTTTTCTTTTTTTGTTTAATCAACGACGGCTGCATTTACACGGTAATCCTCTTTTAAATGATCTGTGAAAACTGTAGTAGTTTTAAAAACATGTTAGTTTGGTATATCTAATATGATGTCATGTTTTTTTTTGTTTTGGCCAAATGTATTGTGACTGCTAGGATTTATTTTCACGTGTTAAGGAAAGTGCTGAAATGTCTTCATCCATATCTGAAAGGGACATTGAAACTACTGGTGTAAAAAAGAAAGGGAATCGTCATCCAGAAAAATATAGTTATGAAGTGCAGAGATATAAGACTTCGTGGTGAAGAGTATATAAGTATTAGAACAAGTGACACAGTACCTGGTAAGTGAAATAATATTGCTGTTTGCTCTGCAACGAGAAAAATCCGACGAACAGATATAATTTATACACCGCAACAATACGTTGATTTGATTCAATCCTCTAAGAAGAAATGATTCAGTGTTAGTCAAATATCCGCAGATAGTATACTATCCTTCAAAAACTAGTGGCCTAAGTTCTACAAAAAAACAGGAAAGTGCTTGGAAAAGTCCAGATTTTCCATTTCCAAATACAGACAGTGGGAATTCTTCTTACCAATCAGTTATCTAACAGCATCTGAGTCCATTAATGGTTTGGTGAAACATACATTTTTGCTCATAAAGCCAAACATTGGAATACCTCAGATTCCAAAAGAAAAAGCTTATAATGAAAAAAAATTAATACAAGAAAAGAAGATCCAGGATATTGGCAAGATAGTTACTCACATTCCACATGAGTACAAACCATTTTATGAAGAAGTTTTGATGAGACCAACTACTGCAACCATTCCATATTATGATGATGAAAGTGACGATTAGTAATCATTTTTATACATTTTTACAAAATTTTACGAACATATACTAAATTTTTATAAATAAAAATATTTCTCATTCTTTAATTATTGATTTTTATGCCTCTTTCATAATCAGTTTGAAGAAGGGAACAAATTCATGGTTTTTAGTAATGTATAGTTTATTTAAGGACAGTTAAACTGACCTGTCGAACGTACTGGAATAGCGGGTAAATGTAAGGAATCTTATATAAAAGTTTAGTGAAGAAAAAAAAATAAATAAGAAAAGTATGAAGTTTTTTTTAATTTCCCACAAAAACAGTTTTTGGATTTGTTCCCTTCTTCAAACTGCCGATTCAATTATTCATTGGAGTAGGCTTTCTACAAAGCTATAAGGCAAAGCGTATAGGACATACTTCCATTCGGCAAACAGCTTGGTCAACTACATGTGTGAGTGACAGAATACAGAGAAGAGCTGAATGCGTCCGGATCTCTTCAGACGTCTGATGGTATGTTGGAAGCAACATTGAAGCTATTTTTCTTCCCAGACATATACAGTGTTTGTGAGGTCGTGTTTGTGTCACCACACATTCTCGGCTCTAGGTCTTGAAACTACGAAGTTTGAGACTTCGTAGTTTCAAGACCTTTTTGAAATGATATGTTCTCGTGCTCTGAGAAGAATAGCTAGTGACAGTCAGTAGTAAAATACGATCCAAAAGGAATTAAAGAGGAAATTTTTGCTAAAACAAGACCTGGAATAGATACACTTTAGGTATTTTTGATGCTGTAGTCCACCGATTAATTTCTATTTGGCATTTTTGGGATTACAGCAAAAATGTGGCAAAGACCTGAAAAAAAAAGATGTTACACAAAGTTGTATGTCATATTCCTAAAACAAAATTTAATTCATACGTTGCCATATTTAGCTAGTAAGGACCCAAAAGTGATCAGATATTATGATTCATTGTAACTACACACATTTTTAACCAAATTCCGCTAACGGTTCATCAAGTTTAAACGAAAGATAGGTTCTTCTAAACTTTCCCTGCTGTCATCTTCATAAAAAAAAAGAAATTTCTTATTCAAAGCACAACTCTCATTTCCAGAAAAATGACATTAAGTCGCTAAATTTGCTTAAAGATAATGCAAAAGTTTAGAAAAAGTTCGATCATTTTTGGAAGATTTAAAATCACCTTAAATTTACAATATATACACCTCCAGAATACACATCACCCTGCCCCCAAATTTAGCCCTTATTTTAGGCTCCTCAGCAAGTCAAGGCCAATAAATACACTGGAGTATTTCTAATGTGAAATTACTCGAAATATTTACTGGTGACTGACAAAGGGTAATCGACAGAGGAAATGACCCATGATTTTCCACGAATAGCGGCTTGAAAGTGAATTAAGTGCTTGAGGGTGATAAAATTCATGGAAAACGCGCTCGTAGAAGGAGTCGTAGTTACAAATATACAGGGTGATTCAAAACTTCATTTACAAACTTTTAGGGGAGGTAGAAAACTCCAAAACAAAACAGAATGACATAGGAATATATGACCGGAAACGCATACCTGACCAGCTAGAGCATAAAGAAAGATGCAGAAATGTAGGCTTTTCATTTTACGTTTCCGGTTATACATTCCTCTGTCATTCTGTTTTGTTTTTGAATTTTCTACCTCCTCCAGAAAAATGCGATATTTCCCACCATCCAGTGCGGTTGGTATCAGGTGTTTTCCGATTAATAAACAGCGCCCTCCAGCGTTAGGTTTGCTTTTCCGGTAATACATTCCTATGTGATTCTGTTTCGTTTTTTTTCATTTTGCATTTCCGGTGATACATTCCTATGACATTCTGTATTGTTTTTGAGGTTTCTACCTCCTCCAGAAAAATGCGATATTTCCGGCCATCCAGTGGGGTTGGTAACAGGTGTTTTCCGATTAATAAACAGCGCCCTCCAGCGTTAGGTTTGCTTTTCCGGTAATACATTCCTATGTGATTCTGTTTCGTTTTTTTTCATTTTGCATTTCCGGTGATACATTCCTAAGACATCCTGTTTAGTTTTTGAGTTTTCTACCTCCTCCAGAAAAATGCGATATTTCCGGCCATCCAGTGGGGTTGGTAACAGGTGTTTTCCGATTAATAAACAGCGCCCTCCAGCGTTAGATTTGCTTTTCCGGTCATACATTCCTATGTGATTCTGTTTCGTTTTTTTCATTTTGCATTTCCGGTCATACATTCCTATATCATTTTGTTTTGTTTTTGAGTTTTCTACCTCTTCCAGAAAAATGCGATATTTCCGGCCATCCAGTGGGGTTGGTAACAGGTGTTTTCCGATTAATAAACAGCGCCCTCCAGCGTTAGGTTTGCTTTTCCGGTCATACATTCCTATGTGATTCTGTTTCGTTTTTTTCATTTTGCATTTCCGGTCATACATTCCTATATCATTCTGTTTTGTTTTTGAGTTTTCTACCTCCTCCAGAAAAATACGATATTTCCGGCCATCCAGTGGGGTTGGTAACAGGTGTTTTTCGATTAATAAACAGCGCCCTCCAGCGTTAGGTTTGCTTTTCCGGTCATACATTCCTATGTGATTCTGTTTCGTTTTTTTTTCATTTTGCATTTCCGGTCATACATTCCAATATCATTTTGTTTTGTTTTTGAGTTTTCTACCTCTTCCAGAAAAATGCGATATTTCCGGCCATCCAGTGGGGTTGGTAACAGGTGTTTTCAGATTAATAAACAGCGCCCTCCAGCGTTTGGTTTGCTTTTCCGGTCATACATTCCTATGTGATTCTGTTTCGTTTTTTTTCATTTTGCATTTCTGGTCATACATTCCAATATCATTTTGTTTTGTTTTTGAGTTTTCTACCTCTTCCAGAAAAATGCGATATTTCCGGCCATCCAGTGGGGTTGGTAACAGGTGTTTTCAGATTAATAAACAGCGCCCTCCAGCGTTAGGTTTGCTTTTCCGGTCATACATTCCTATGTGATTCTGTTTCGTTTTTTCATTTTGCATTTCCGGTCATACATTCCTATATCATTCTGTTTTGTTTTTGAGTTTTCTACCTCCTCCAGAAAAATGCGATAATTCCGGCCATCCAGTGGGGTTGGTAACAGGTGTTTTCCGATTAAATAAACAGCGTCCTCCAGCGTCAGGTTTGTGTTTCCGGCCATACATTCCTGTGTGATTCTGTTTTGTTTTTGAGTTTTCTACCTCCCGTAAAAGTTTGTACAAGGAGTTTTGAATCTCCCTGTATACACCTCTAGCATACCAAGAAGCCTTGGAACTAAGTTCCAAGCAGCATACTTCCTACACTTGCTTTTGCAGCAAGATGAGGAAGTTTTCTGTAGTGCCAGTTACTAGGGAGAACCTAAGTCCAAAGCTGCGGGGTACACTGGAGATTAATATGTTGGTAGTTGTGGACGCTCCCTCGAGGGAGATTTTCCATGCATTGTATTAACTAAAACTCTTTCATGAAAACATGGGATTACCGTCTAAAGATAAATAGTTATAATTAGTTCCAGTTTTCAATTATTAATAGCTCCATTAGATTGAAACTTTTAATGAAGTTACCTCGAAATAAATGTTCATTTGGACGCTTAATCGAAATTAGTTTGAAATTTTTATATCTTGTGAATAGTGGGTGTTTGAAGTGATAGTCTATTATATATATATATATATATACACATCAATTCATAAATAACTATTTGCATGTTGTTTAATATTCCTGACAACTATGCATTGGATAGTATCATATTCTTTTCACAGTTCCGTGATTTCTTTTTGTTCCGTCCGCTTAATTGAAAGGTAATCCTTTAGAGCTTAAAATAATCCTCTTATGGATCTTAATCTCCCTCCTAATTCCCGTTCCTCCCTAATAAACGGGTCGCAGCCTTCTTTAAGACTTAGGAATGATGAAAGAGACGCAGTAAATTAATCACGGTATATTGTAGCGATTTTTCCCGCTGAAAAATAGCGAGATCTAGGATACTTTGATTACAACGAATCTGTGTGAGTTTTTTTTTTCTGGAGGTGGTGAAAATTGGCATTTTTTTTCTCCGCAGTGGGAACTATGGTAAAATACATCGGATTGTAAAGAACATGCAGACATTTGCTTTGTAAAGAAGCAACAAATAAAATAGCTAGAGATATGTTATAAGCTTTACCTAGGAGGACTGAGACTTAAAGGCTTTATTTTTAACATTAGACTCCATGAAGTTTTTCTATTATAAAAGTTATTTCATATTAGTTGGTTTGCTAAAGTTTCTAAACGGGTTGAAATTTTTACTAAATCGCTGATCGGTGTATTGGTTTTTTTTAAGGGAGAAGATCACCTTTGAACTCGCAAAAATACACTAATTTTACTACTAAGCTTAATGTGTTAGCAAACAGTTAATTTGTAATTACTTTAAACGAATTTTTAGGGTGAATCGTGCAAAGCTTTATCTATTAGAAAACAAATGCACAATTTTTTGGAGATTATTAGAAAGTATTTTATGTAAAAAAAATTTAATGTTTTATGAATAATGAATCTTAGGTCAATGCATTGCGCGAAGAATTTTTAAAAAATAATATATATATATATATATATATATATATATATATATATATATATATATATATATATATATATTTATTCATTTATTTATATATTTACATATATTGTGTATATGTATATGTATATGTATATGCATATGCATGTATATATATATATATATATATATATATATTAATTAAATTATTTGTATATATTCTATCCATAGGTTATACTTTTAATCTACGCCTAAAATAATTACCACATTTCACATAAAATATTTTTTTCACAAAAAAATTGCTGTAAAAAAATTAGCAATATTGATTTACCAAAATTTAGTTGGGAATTGGATAAACATACTAGGTATACAAGTATACAAAATTTTAGCAGTTTAGGACCATAAGTTGTGAAGAAATAGGGTGCACGTTTGAATATAACAGTTTTCAAAACCATTTAAAGCCATTTAAAGTTTGAAGTTTCAATAAATTTCTGTACTATTAGCTTTATACATTAGGCCATAAAATCGTTTCTAATTGTAGTATCGGATTTATTTTTTTAAAAGATTCCTTATATTCCATTCTTCAAAATTAAATCATAATAAAAATTGAGTTTTTTCGAGGTTTTAAGGTGATCCCCCCCCCCCCCCCCTGTAAAGCAGGCAATTATTTCATCCGATAAATCATGAAAAAGCTGAGTTTCTATGTGTTTATAAATATGTTTCTACTATTTTATTCATTTTACTTGTTGTAATGATTTTTTTGAAAACTGCCTAAATTTTACAGCGATGCTAATAATACTGGTATCGTATTGAAACAACAACAACGATAATTTTGAATCAGTTTAAAAGATCTCTGTTTTAGCACTTGTAATGTATTGCAATTTTTCTTAAGCCGTTTTAAAGATCCTGTATGAAGCCAAGCGGTAGTGTGTTGTACTTCGGAATGAAGATGTTCTTCTCGAATACCAACGAACGCCATTAAATACCTTGTGTCTAGGCCGTATACGGGCACATTAAATCCGTAGACCGGGAAGTTCTTCTCTGAAGTCGGTGGGAGAATGTTGAAGTCTGCCAGTGTCACCCCTAGCGATGCTCCTTGAAAATTGAGATGGCACCTGGCTAAAGTCAGATTCTGACCCTTTTTGGTGACATTGTACACCGGAGTCACATTCCTCTGTCCGCGGTCGTGACCTATTCCAGCAAGGGAAACATACCGCACAACAACGCACAACAGGAACAACAAAATCATGAAACAACTGAGTTTATATCTGTTTATAAATATGTTTCTACTATTTTATTCATATTACTAGTTGAAATGATTTTCTTGAAAACTGCCTAAATTTTGCAGTGATGCTAATAGTACTGGTATCGCATCGAAACAACAACACCGATAAATTTCAATCAGTTTAACCCTTTCAGGAGCAACAACCTCTACCGTTTGCACGGTGCAGATTTTTTCTCTATTGTTTTTAACATAAAGAATCTTGAAAAATTTTTCAATTAAATGTTGCAAAATGTTTTTACATCTTTAAACTGATAACAGATGGCAGTACTAGCCCTTTTTCTGCTAATTTAACTGGAATACATTGAATGCAAGTGAAAGAAATGTCTAGATTTAGGCGTTTGCACTGTGCAAACGGCGCCCCTCAAAGGGTTAAACGATATCTGTTTTAGCAGTTGTAACATATCTCAATTTTCTTAAGTTCTTCTAAAGATTTTGTATGAAGCCTAGCGGTAGCGTGTTGGACTTCGGACTGGGGTTGTTCAGCTCGAATACCGACCAAAGCCATTAAATACCTTTGTGTCTAGGCCGTATACGGGCATGATGAATCTGTAGACCAGGAAGTTCTTCTCTGAGATCAGTAGGTGGGAGAAGGTAGAAGCCCTACTGCTGTCCCCCCTAACGACGCTCGATTAAAATTGAGGTGGCACCTGACTAAAGTCAGACTCTGACCCTTTTTGGTGTCAAACCGAAGTCACATTGCTCTGCCCGCAGTCGTGACCTGTTCCGGCAAGGGAGATATAAGTCACAACAACGCAAAACAACAACAACAAAGACTCTGAACAGAACTCGAAGCATTCATTCGTTTGTTTTTTTAGAACCACAGCAGGTACATTTCTACATATATTCAACAGTAGGGCACTTGTAATAATTTTAGTTTTAGATTTACCATGGTTGGATTCTCATTACGACTAATCGCAATAAAAAGATCACTTTTACGAGACAACAAAGTTATTTTATTTATTTTTTGCTAAACGGATAATAGAATTTTTGTACTAGCTTAGCATCGTGCTATTTATTTGTTGGACAAAAATTTTCTTCCTCTAGAAATTTAGTGAAATACTTTCAGAGAATTTCAACATGTATGCTCTAAACCATGTGTAGTCAACCTTTTTATTCCTACCGCAATTTTTGTAACTCTGTTAGTAGTAAAAGTCCCAAATATAACTAAAAATAAATAATCCAACAGAGCTAGATAATTATCAGAAGAATGCAGACAAAAATCAAACAGAAATCAAGCACTCTGGGCTCCCCGCACCAGAGGCAAGATTATGTAGTAGTGCCGGAACTGAACCAGAAATAGATGTAACCGACTGGTCTCGTCATCAGGGAGCCTAACCAAATCAGTTACCTCAAGGGGAACTTTCTGAATAGGATGAGGGTCTAACCAAAAGACATCCCAAGGCCTCGAGATCCCCATTGAAACATTTAGTCAATAGAAAATAAGTTTTAATCTGAAAAGCAAAGAAAACATTAGAAAAGCCTGCTTACTACATGAGGAATGTCGGGAGAAAAACGATAAACATAAACCTACCGGAAAAAAATTTAAATTAAAAATTAAATTTTTTTTTAAATTAAATTTTTTTAAAACTTTCCAATAAAAGATTGCGCGAAAGCAACAAATCTTCATACCGAAAGAGTGCAATAATATAAACAAATCAAACTAACAAAAAATTAAAAAGCGAGCATAGACTGCCAAGCAAGTTAACTTAAAACCTACCCTAGCAATGAAAACATCTATGCTCGCTTTTTAATTTTTTGTTAGTTTGATTTGTTTATATTATAGCAAAAGTCACGTAGTAGATTCATTATTTTCGCGTTTTAATTTGTGACTTGTTATAAAATATAAACACTAAAGAATTTTATAAAAACCTAATGAAAATATTTTTAAATAATGCTACAATTTTTTTAAACAATACTTTAAAAAAACTTCCATTTCGATGTTTTTAAAAAGTCAATTAAATTTAAAAAAACGGAAAGTGCTTCAGTATGTGACAAAATCCCTACTGCCAACCATGAAAGCTGGAATGCCCACTAGTGGGCGGTAGGGACTAGGTTGACTACCACTGCTGTAAAGAATGTGTACGTCTATATTTTTCTATATATTTATGTAAGCAATTCAAACTAGCTATTCGATATGATTTTCCGTTCTTGCTGCTGGCTTTTAAAAGTTTGAGTAATGATTCATACGGAGGAGTTACATTGCATAAAATATAATTTTTTTCTTGCATCAGGAGTAAATATACAAAGTTTGTAAAGCCAACGCCATTTTACTTCGTCAAGAGTTTTACAGTTTGCTGACAACAGATATGCAAAATAAAATGCAAAAAATTCAGCAAACATAAATATGCATATAGTTAACAACTTCTAACTATGGCACCTTTGATGTGACATTCTTGTGTGATTATTCACTTGAATTCAAAGTTAGAGTGAATAAAATTTACAGAACTTAATAGAGAGAGAACATTTATATACCTTTTGTCTACTGGTTATTAAACTTCTTTTGTTTCGTAATGGCTTACATTCTAGGAATGATAAACATTTAATTTCTATATTTCATAGATATAATAAACAATATATATATATATATATATATATATATATATATATATACATATACACTCATGGACAAAAAAATTAGCGCACCAAGAAGGAGTCGTCAAAATGAAACGAAATTTTACATACGTAATGACTACTTTGATATAAGTAAATGATAAGAAAATCAAAGAAAAAGGATAATTTATTTCAGAGAAAAAGGCAAAAGAACGGAGGAGTTAATACTCCGTTGGGCCCCCTCTAGCGCGAATGCACGATGCGATACGATCGGGCATTGAGTCATACAAGTTCTGTATGATGTCTTGAGACATTTCGTTCCATATTTGCTGTAACCTTGCCTCTAGTTCGTTCAAACTCGTGGGATGCCCAACTCGTCGTCCCAAATGATCCTAGATATGCTCGATTGGAGACAAATCTGGGGATCGGGCAGGCCAAGGAAGGGTAGTAACAGTGCGGAGACAGTCTTGTGACACCTTTGCCGTATGAGGCCGAGCATTGTCTTGTTGAAAAATGGCTCCTGGGAGCCGTTGCATGAGTGGCAACACATGTGGTTGCAGAGTTTCATGAACATACCGATGGGCTGTCATGGTGCCACGGAACAATACTAGGGGTGACCGTGTATTGTAGGCAATGGCACCCCATACCATCACACCAGCTGTGGGAGCGATGTGTCGCTGTACAGCAAAGGCAGGATTGAAGCGTTCACCACGGGCTCTCCACACACGAACACGATTGTCATCACTGCCGAGATTGAATCTGGATTCGTCGCTAAAGAAGACCTGGTTCCATTCCGCTACAGTCCAGTTTCCTCGTGCGCGGCAAAACTCCAAACGGAGGCGTCGATGGGTGGGCGTCAAGGGCAGCACACGTAATGGGCGCCGCGATACCAGCTGTCATTCAGCCAGGCGCCTTCGTATGGTTCGAGAAGACATAGAGGCCCCTAGTGAAGGTGCTACCTGTGCCTGGATGGCGGCCGATGAAGCAGTTGGCTGTACGCGTGCATTTCTTACGATGTGGCGGTCTTCTCGACGACTGGTCTGTCGAGGGCGTCCTGAGCCTGGTCTTCGTGTACATGACATCTCTCAGGTCCACTGGTCCCAACACCTCCTCACAACACAATCAGAGCGGCCTAATTGACGAGCTACTCGCCTAGCTGACCACCCAGCTTCCATCATCCCGACGATTCTCCCCCTCTCAAACTGCGACAACTGCTTATATTGTCAGCGAACACGGCGTAATGGCATGTCTATCTCAGCTCTTCCTTTGTAAATGATTCAGCACACTCAAACAAGCTTTGGTTACCTGTTTTATACTCCACAGAGTACGATTTTCAACGCCCTCTGTAAGGTATACACAAGATTCGATTCACAAGAATCGAACTTTTGAGTGAATTAAAGAAGCTGCTTTAGATATGCTAATTTCGGCATACGCGCTTAGTATAAATACCACGCAGCGTCATTAATGAAAGGGGAGGTTGTTAAGATTGAAAAGGTGTTATCCTGCGCTAGTGCATAGCGGGCCAGAAGTTTACATGGCAGTACTGCTGGTTTGACTTACTGTTCGTGAGTATAAAAATATATTGTTCTTGAAAGCTGTGTTTATACATTCCGTACAAGTAGTACGCATGCTTATTGCTGTAAAAGCCAATTATATGTGCAACGAATTCAATAAACATTGTTTCATGTATAAACTGTGTTTGTATATAATTCAAATAGAGTGCCACTTCAAATTATATACACCCAAGTCTGGGTAGAAGTGAGCATAGATTCTCTATACCTCTACCGGCTATACGTAATGCGCAATCACGCTGCATTTCTAATCTTTTGCATATCTCCCCGACATGTACCTTCATTGCAAGTTTCGTTACGATCCCGCAATTATTTCTTGGTGCGCTAATTTTTTTGTCCATGAGTGTATATATATATATATATATATATATATATATATATATATATATATATATATATACATATATATATATATATATATATATATATATATATATATATATATATATATATATATATATATATATATATTTATTATCCCTATTTCTTCTTCTTCAGTAACACAGTGGTTCTCATCCTGGGGAGGAATGGGGAAAATTCGGGAGAGGGGACGAATGGGGAGCAAAATTATGCGTTGAATGTATTTTATTAGCTTTTCTTATGGTATTTAGGCCTAAGAGGGCGTATGGTCTGAAGATCACCCAAAAGGGGCCCAGACATAAAAAAGTTAGGAATAACTGATCTAACATGATCTTATTATAAGACAGTTGTAACAAACGTCATAAATCAGGTCCTAAAGTGCAATAGACACAAAATAATGAAACAGACTTGAAAGGTAGAAAAATTCCACAGGAAAATAAAAGAAAATGGCAATTTCGACTCAAAACGGTAATAAAGGATATAGACACTTATGGAGTTTTTTAAAACTAACTTCAATTTAACTCTCCGTATTTATGACTTAATCCAAGTCATTGGTTTCAATTGCCATGTGTCCATTGAATGTCAGATCAAAATATATAGAGACAAAGTGATTATTCCCTCCCTTCCCCCTACTTAGAAGTAGTCATTTTGTGAATGATGAAAGATATGAAGTCTCTGAAAATCCTATTTTTTCCCGGGATTATGAGAATAAACAAAAACACATAAATCCACAAAAAAGGGGAGAAGTTTTATCCAGGGGAATGAGTATATATATATATATAATATATATAGATATATATATATATATATATATATATATATATATATATATATATATATATATGTGTGTGTGTGTGTGTGTGTATGTATATATCAGTTGCCACGTGTCCAGTAAAATGTCAAAGCAAAGAATATAAAGAGAAAGTTATAATTCCACCTTAAATAAACTTAGAAGTGGTCATTTTTTCAGAGATGAAAGATGTGAATTCTCTCCAAAATCCTATTTTTACCTCGGGCTTAAGAGCATAAACAAAAACTTACACAACCTATAAAAAAAGTGGAAAAGTTTTATCTAACGGCATAGGACTTTCAATTTTCTGGTCATTAACAATGCATTTTCTCGCAAACTTAGATTGCTATATGCTAATGTAAAGCCTTTTTTTCACCCAGGTAAATTGAGCTCGGCGTATATTGCGTAGAAATGTATTCAGATTTCTCCTCTCACAGTAATTTAATAGAAATATGGTCTGAAAGGTAAATTTAATATTGCTCTAGGAAATGGAGCTTCGTGTACACTTTTAAATGGAAAAATATAACTTTATGAGAACAGAAAAAAATGTATGCTTTTAGAATTATTTTTCTATCGAGAACTGTCAAGTAAATACTTATGAAATCATAAAATTATCAATAAAATTAATCATGAAATCATAAACTATCATAAAATTTCTTTTAGCATAAAAATTGATATGATTCCTATTTCGAAAGAAAACCACCAAGGAATTTATAGAAATTGTTATTTTAGGTAACAATTTGTAGTTTAAATATATAAATACGCTCATGAAACTTAAAAAACTATCATATTCTTTCCTATAATGATAAAATATGCATACTTATTATGATGTATGTGAATATATGCATATATATATATATATATATATATATATATATATATATATGTGTATGTATGTATATGTGTGTGTGTGTTTAGATATGTGTGGATGGTACCTAAACAATTATATCTATAGTGAATTCGTACTCGTTGGTGGTTAAAAGAAAGAGAGTTCTACTGTGCCAAATTCCATATTCAATTACTTCCCGCACTCGTACAATATCTATGATCAGCATGTTGGCTATACATGATCTGCGATAAATGACGAATCTTTAAATCCGATGACTAATGTCAATCTAAGTTCAATTTTCCATGTATTCCACCTGTGGAATGTTCTTAAAAATGCAGTTTCCTATGGCCTTGGAAGAATCTAACCACAAGCTTGCATGTGTGATTCAAAGACAGGACTCTTTAAGATGGTATATATATGCAAACAAAAGGGAACTAATTAAAAGGGCTTTGGTTCGGGTTGGAGCGCTAGTCTCACCTTTTTGCTACACGAGGGCTAATTAGACCGGGACCTATAGTTTAAAGCCGATTCTGTACGGCTACAAGCATCCATGCCAACAATGGTACTCGAACACACAGGATCTGAACCAAAAGCCAGCACCCTAGCTATTCGGCCATCAGCTGACCTAATTAAAAGGGAATAAAGCTTATTAACTAATAAGTCAGGTGTCAGTAGTGTACGAAAAAATGTTTTTTTTAATAATATATATATATATATATATATATATATCTGTCAGAATAATAAATATATAGAAATGTAATATATCAGTTCTATAATGTTATATTTTTAAAATCTGATCAGAGGTAGATAATCAAAAGTTTAACATAGTATTCTTATTCTATTTTTTTAAAATATAAGATCCTATGATATATTATTGCATCTTTTTAGCTAATATCCCGCATATATTGTATAAAAACCTATCGATAAAACAAAGCCTTTTTGGAAAAGTGAAAAGAACAACGTGCAAAAATCTTTTGGAAAGGCAACTACGTATCAACGTAACATGCCTGTCATGCATTCGTGAACAATGACGTTTTCGTTCAGCAAGTATGATCGAATACTATTAAAGAAAATGTGTTTTCAGGCATCATCATTATAGAAAAATGTTCCAGTATTCATTCTTTTTCTGTTTAAAGCTGCCATGATATTTTAAGGCTACGTCTGGGAGGCGAAAAATGGAATAGAATTGTTAAATTGGCAACACGACATTGCCTCTTTTATGAATTTTCCGATTTTCCGGAGCTATTTAGAGTGGTAAAACGATTACCTAGAAATAACAAAACGTTGCAAGTAAAGTTATATGGGTGTAAAGTTAAGTGGCAATGGATTGTGACCTAAATACTTTTGAAAATATAAAAATAAATTTTTCCTTCCACGTGGAGAAAATACTTATACTTTTTAATTTATATATTAAACTAGCTGAAAACCCGCACTTCGCTAGGGAGTACATTCAAATTAAATACAACGGTCAATATATGCAATTAATGCCGATATATATATATATATATATATATATATATATATATAATCGATACGATAATTAATGTGTACAATTGATGTAAAAAAATTACATATTTATAAAAATATCGTGAGGGATATTTTTATAGACAAAATAATGTAGAAGAAAATATTCAAATTAAATCTAATAGGACATACTAAAGAATATAGTACAATTAATATAGTACAGTTTGAAGAACATATCTTTTACTGTATTTTAATATTTTTTTTGGATAATGTCCAATCGTCTGCCGCATTAGCAAGAATTTTTTTTTGTCTAATACGTTGTTATGCACGTGACGAGAAATTTATTTATAGTATCAGAAAAAGAAATCACGTGATAAGCATTTAATAAATTAAATTCTAAAAATTAATCTTTAAAAATTCACCAAAAATCAGAAAATGAAGGTAAAGATTCGACAAATATTTCTTTTTAAAGGAATTTTTATAGTCTTTCTCGTTATATAAATTTTATAACTCTCAGATTATTATTTTAAATGCAAACTTAAAAGAAGTTACTAAAACAGCTTAAAATTTTAATTTAAAATAATCTAAGAAGAATTTATCAAAATCTTTCTTAGTGCACCCCTACACTATAAGAACAATCTCCATACAAAATTTCAGCCCTTTATGTCCAGTGGTTTGGTCTGTGCGTTGTATGTCAGTCAGTCAATCAGTCAGTCAGTGAGTCAGTCAGTTACGGAACTGTTTTAATATATATAGATTGGTAAACTAATCGAGTGAAATATTTTACTTCATCATGTTTTTTCAGTGTACTAACATTTATATCCGTAATACCAGCAGATAATGAAAGATATTTTTAAAAGGATGAATGATTTAAATTGAATTTGTAAATTAAATAAAAGTTTACTTTTACTTAATTCCTATTCCTATTTGAATTCATGTTTAGATATTGTTTTTCAGAATTAAATTATCGTAATTGAAATAAAAATAGAAATTTTCCAAATAAAGCAAATTATAATTTTCTCTCAAATATACAATAACTACTTTTGAAAGTATTTTTATTTTTTACATCTAATTTTATTTGTTTTCTTGTAACATTTATAACAAATAATAAGTTCTAAGCCAGCAGTGAGCAAACTTTTTTCGACAACGACTCAATTTCTTTAAAAAAAGTCACTTTACCTCAGTGAAGACTTTTCAGCGTAGAATTTTTTTTTTAGAAATTAAGAAAATGGTGACAATAAAATAAAAGAGAGAAATAGGTAGATTTTGACAAACTGTTTAAAAAATTAAGGAATTTCGGATACATATTTACTTTGCATATTAACAATGAAAATATGCCTTGCTCACATTCTATACTTGTTTCTGGAAAATCTCATGTGTCTAAAATATCATATTTAAACATGAATATGTACTTGTTTAAAAAAATGTAAATAATATCATTAAAATATGTAATTATAGAAAATGTAAAGCATATTTTTAAATTAAATACTTGAATAAAATATAAATTTACACCAAATTATCCACGACCCCTCCAGCTTTTTTCGAAGCCCCCCTGTGGGTAGCAATACGACTGTTCTAGACCACCCGCTCACTTACTATTTACAACTTGTAAAGAATGTATAATAATTTCAAATATTGTCCAAATATAAAGGTTTATTTTGTGACGTATTATATATTATTCAATACATTTGTACTGTGTATGACTAAAGAATGAATTAAGTATTACATATTATGTGTGCTGAACAAAGATTGCCTTTGATGACAACAATTTAGGTTGATTTGCCATCTTTTAAAATAGGACATTTTTCTTACTATTTCCTTGGCCTAGAACCACACACAGCCGCATTGCCAAGTTAGTGTCATTTCCCGGAAAATTAAATGATTTTATAACACACAGATGACATTGATAATATTTAAAAGAAACATATCATCTAAATAAATGAATATTGCCATATAGAAATGTCTAAAATGCCTATAATCCATTAACCCCTAGCCAAGATTTTAATAAATTAAGCCAGATTCTTTGTTTGTTTTTGTTTTCGTTTAGTCCTACTGTATCCATAAAAATATAGAAGCTGTTGAGAGCTACTTATGCTGCATTGTATTACAGATTACAAAAAAGATTCTAATAATTTATTATTTATGTTGATGTTTTCTCCCTAATGGGAAAAATATTTATTTCTTAGGCATTTTAATTTAAATACATAGCAAATAATAAAATGCATGTTATTTTAAATTATTGACTTATTCTATTTATTCAGATGCATTTCTCTTATAGTAGCAATTAATAGTATATCTAGCTTTTTTTAAGATAAAGCAAGAGAGTTTATTCTGTTTTATTCTTCCATTTAATTTTTTAATTTTAATTTTTGTTTCCAGATAAACTTATCGTTAGACGAATAGGGCAGTTTAGAATTATAAATAAAATAAAAAACTTTGCCTCCAATACCATTTCAAATGTACTCTGTATTAGACACGTTAACAATTAATATTTATTCGCGACAGTATAAAATTTCCCGAAACTTTTTTAATTATCTGTATATATATATATATATATATATATATATATATATATATATATATACAGTGGACGCTCGTTAATTCAAACTCGGTTAAATCGAACTTTCGGTTAATTCGAACTAATCCAAAGACCTCCAAAAATTTGCATTGGAATTAATGCTAAAAATATCTCATTAATTCGAACGAAATTTTTATCATTTGGGTTAATTCGAACTAAAATTTGACAAAAAAAATTTTATTTTCCTCGTTTAGCGGAGAAAATGCACGCTGTATTTATTATTTTTGTGTGTCAAAATCATCCGTGTATCTTTTCTGTGTAAAGAGGCACAAGTCTGCATTTATAGACTATTGCATTTCCGCTAAACGTTAGTGGCTATAGTCCTTCTTATCAGTGCTTAACGGACAAAGCGATTTACTGTCATTAGTATCGATTTTCTTAGAATTTCAGAAAAACCAATCTTTACTACAGATTCTAGGGAGCTGCGTCAGTTATGCCTCAAGTGCAGACAAGTTAATGTGATCTAGTTTTTCTTCCTCAGTGTGTGGAGTGAACGTGTAAAAATTCAGGATGTCTACACGTGGAAAGCACAAAAACCTAACTTTGAAGACAAAGGTAGAAGTTTTAAAGAAAGTAGAGAATGGCGAATGTAAGTTAGCAGCTGACTATGGAATTTAAAAAAATACCTTTTCAACTTATTTGTAAAACAGGGAGTCAGTTTTAGATTTACGGGAAAAATCAAAATTTGCTAGAGAAGCTGGCTGAACAATGTAGGCATCATAAAGAAAACCAAACATCCATTTTACAGTTTTTCCCAAAAGTATAATTCATATTTTTAAATTTATTTTCTACTGCATATCTTCTGCTTCATTTTATGATTAAGATAATTCTGTATTTCTTTTTAATATGTTTAATTTTAGATAACATAGTATACTATATTTTCTGGGGTTATACATACTAGGAGATTTTTCTTCTTCAGTGATAAACTTTTAAAGTTATATATTTTCTCTTAACGTCGGATAATTCGAACTTTTTTCTGAGAACCTTTGATTTCGAATTAACGAGCGTCCACTGTATAACAGTTCCGTTACTGACTGACTTACTGGCAGGTCATTCACAGACCAAACCGCTGGACCTAAAGGGCTGAAATTTTGCATGGCGATTCTTCTTATAGTGTAGGTGTGCACAAAGAAAGAGTTTTGAAAAATCCTTCTTAGATTTTTTTAAATTAAAATTTTAAGCTGTTTTTGTAACATTCTTTAAAGTTTGCAGCTAAAATAATAATCTGAGGGTTATAAAATTCATATCACAAGAAAGATCATAAAAATTCCTTTATAATAAATTATATTTCGAATCTTTATCTCCATTTTCTGATTTTTGGCGAATGTTTAAAGATTAATTTTTAGAATTTTATTTATTAAATGCTGATCACGTGGTTTCTATTCTTTTTGTGATACTTTAAATTAATTTTGCGTCACGTGCATAACAATGAAATAAATTGAAAAAATATATTAAAATACGGTAAACGATATAATTTAACCACTAGACTAATTGAGATGGAAGTTTTTTAAGAACTTAATTCAAAATAGTATGTTTTATGGATATTAAACATACAAATTAATTGCATACATTGACCGTTGTATTTAATTTAAACAATTTCTTCTACATTATTTTGTCTATAATATATATATATATATTTATATATATATTGGCATTAAATGCATATATTGACCGTTGTATTTATTATGAATTTTTTTTGGCATTAATTGCATACATTGACCGTTGTATTTAATTTGAATGTACTCCGTAGTGAAGTACGGGTATTCAGCTAGTCTAATCATAGATTTGAATTTAAAAATCATTTAGCTTGAAAATTAATGGTGAAATTCTTTGCTTAAAAAGTGGAGAGAGATTTATGAAGCAGTCTGAAAGTATTTGGTGATTCATAACTTCAAGATCGTAACTCTTATACATTTTTTAACTCATAACTTATCCTTTTGGATCTAATAAGTCTGATTTTCCCCCTCAACTCTTACTCGCTAAGATTCCTCCTCAGCTCTTCCCTTCCCGCATGAATATTTTATTAATTCAATTTTCGGAAGAGATAAATTTTTCGTAAGGTTACAATTATTATTACTGCTCCGGGGTTCACATATGGATAAAGGGATTTCAAGATAAAATAAAGCAACAAAAAAAATAACAAATTATTATGTAACTATATCTGAAGATTTTTGTCCGAGACTAGGGGAAGTTACAAGACAAATATTCCACGTGTTAGACGCATAAAAACTTGAGAAATACTTAACTGTCATGGAAAAGCTGGCGGTGCTATCTCTCTGTTAGTAATATCGAACTTAAGTTTTCTTTCTAAAGTCCATAGCTAGAATCAAATCCTTCATAAATTATATTCCTTCTGGTGAAATATCCACTTATGCAAATCACTAAAATGTTTTACTAGAGCCAATCTTGAGACAAAATTCCTTGTTTAAGGGGATGGTGGACTTTCAAATTACCAAAAATCAAGCAAAAATTGGAATTTTTTTGGGGGGTGTATTAATATTTTAAAAACATGTAAATATTGGAATGAAATGCATTTAAAATGTGTAGTGAAAAGAAAAATGAAAAATTGGTGGCTTTAGAGTAGTAAGTATTAAAGGTTGATAAAAAATTATCTTTTAAATGACTTTTTCTCAAAATGAGAAATTTCCAGATTTGCAAGTCTTTAAAATGCTCCACGCGTCATAATTTATGACGAAATTTTATGAAATTTATAATAAAGATTCCTATAATACATAAAAATAAAGTTATGTATCCATTTTAGGATTCGAGGTCATTTAGGCTATAAAAGTTTAACTTTAGTGTAGAAAAGTACAAAAATTTCGCGAAAATTCAGAGTACAAGCATAAAAATATTTTCTAAAAATTAACTATTCAACGAAAGTACAAAAAAATACATAACTTTGTTCAGAAAGTATTTATAAGCAATATAAATGCAAAATTAAGGGGAAAAGTTTAAAATTGAGTCGCAAGGAGCATTTTAAAGAAGGGTAATTTAATTTAAATTTTTTAATTATAAAATATTTTTTTAAAAATATTTATAAAATTTTATAATGTGTTTAATATTATTATACTTTAATGAATATATATACAAAATTTTATATCTCTGTGGTAAAAGTTTCAAAAATCGTTTTGAAAGGTCCACCATCCCCTTAAGATAATGCAGCCAATTCTGTTTTTCTAAATCTTCCCATTATAGAATGTTTTTTTTTCCATTTATACATTAAAGCCAGACTACTCTATGTATTTCCATAATACAAAAATAGTTTTGTATTAGTCTTAAACAAACATTACCATTTTAATCAACAAAAGAAGTAATACATGCTAACTAAATTCTTAAATTACGAGAGGGGAAATTTAAGCCCAATATATAATAGAAGAAAGTATATTATGAAAAATTAATTTAATAGTTTTATAGATATGTACCCAGTACATTAGAAAAGTTATAATACAACGTGTACTACATACATTTAGAAATGTAAAATAAACTGAAATTTCCAAAAACACAATATTTTAAAGAGAAAATCCACGTTAGCGAAATCCTTTATTCGAATTCATGTAACGAAATCTTGCCTGATAAGTTATTTACATAACTTGTAAAATTATTTTTCTTTTAAGATAGAATGGAAAATGGCTCTCATTCGGTATTCAAAAGCAAAATTCTACACAAAACAAAACACCGTTTAGAAAAAGAAAAAGGAAGAGGAAACGATTACTTTTTGCTCTCCCGAGAAAGAGTACTCTACTTTCTTGGAGACGTAAATAACTAAATTTTACCCCTTATATCTCACGTAATGGGAAAAATGTACAAAAAAATTCATCTTAAACGAAAAAAACAAAAAAAACCAGAGGATAGGGCAGTTTTTGCTTCGTTTAAAAGTCACGCAACTTATTACATTACCATGATCTGACATTTTTGTCACAATTTTTCTACAAGGTCTAACTGCATTGTAATGAATTATTCAAAGAGAAAAAAAATGATAAAACTTACCGTGAAGGCAACTCCATTGTAGTTAATGATTTACTCTTTAAGCTTTTAGCAGTTTTTCTCTGGCCACCTTCGTTGAAATTATCAGTACTTATTACAATTTAATATACTGAAAAATTTTGTTAACGCACATATATATATATATATCTATATCTATCTGTCTATCTATATATAAAAATTTTATATATATATATATATATATATATATATATATATATATATATATATATATATATATATATATATATATATGTATGTATGTTTGTATGTATGTATGCATGTATGTATATAGTATATATATATATATATATTGATTGATTGACTGTTTATAATACTCTGAAAATACTTTCTCTGAAGCGAATAAAGTAATTAAAAGTTTTATTACTAAAAGTATTATAAATTCAAAGCACAAATTATTTTGAAATTGAAATAAATAAAGTTAATATAAATAATAAGTAATACTTTTACTCTCCGTTGCAATATTCCATTTTTTAATAATTTGGTTTTGAGGTATAGAATATACATTTCTATTCCTCTTGTCTAGAATATAAAAGTTGAGACTTAAAATAATAAATTTATAATGTACTCTCTCCGAAAAGAAATAAAATGAGATTTTACTATCGAACGCAAGGAGAAACTGCCTCCTGTGTTTCACTAATCATTTCCCGTGTTACCCACATACGAAACATTTCTACTCTAAACGAAACTTTTAGAAATATTGATAGGTTTGTTTAATCAAAGTATATGTACATAATATTATGACACTTCAAAGCAAAGTGACATAATTCGGAAGGTGTGAATGCCAGAATAAACCTGAAAGCAAAAGATGCATTTAAGTATTTTTTACTAAAAGCAGCTTCTTATCAAAGCTCTGAGATTTTGGCATTGGTATTGACAGCGACAGCTCGGGGTCACATGCAATGCGTTGGCCTAGATTTAAGAGTAAGAAATTTTGAAACATTATGTATCACAGCGATTGATACAGCATTAGAAGAAATGGCGAAAAAAACCCAAGAAATATATATTAAAAGATAAATATTAAAAGAAGTTGCTCAAAGGGAATAAATGAAAACAATGTAATAAATATAATTACTAAATATAAAAAATAAAAGTTCTTAAAACGCCAATTGTTTCAGATGTACAATCAAATGGACAGTAAGGACCCTAAATTCCACTAGACAACACAATCAGCGTGCGGGAGGAGACGGGGGGTCGAACCAGAGGCATAAAAACAGAAGTGCCTCATGATACTCAAGTGTGGAAGGTACTTATTATCAAGGGGGTAAAGAATGAAGAAATAGAGACTTTAGAGAGAGAAAAAACAGAAAAAGGTGTCTTGGAAGAAAATTAAAATTTAAAATCAAGCACAAAACTTTTTTTTTTAAATTTACGAGGTATTTATCCTGAGGACATATAGCAGTCTCAAATATTTTACCAAATATTGAAGTAATATTACCTGAGCTTCAGGCACAACCTTCATTAATTTTTTCCTATTTTAGATTCATATAAATAAATGAAGCTTGTATTTTGCCATATTTTTTAGTAAGTTTATACTATTAAAATCATTTTCTGTTTTAACTTTATTTTTTGTCAATTTTTACATAAATAAAATACAAATACATATTAATATTTAAACATGCAGTTTTTGTCACATGATATTTGGCAAAAAGCAAGAGTAGATGGTAAACAAGGCTTTTTTTCATTGTTATTATGTAAAGTATGTCGTGGGGTACGACATATAAAAAAAAAATTAAATAGAAAAGGTGCAGAAAAACCAATTAACATACGGGACGGAAAATGGAATAGTAAAATGAAGCCAGACGATACGAGAAGAATGTCGTGGGGATACGATATGTTAGGAGTTCAAAAAGGGCAGACAACCCAATTAAAGCGACAGTCGGCGGTGCTATGAGAAAATTGGAATGGCAATTGATCAGACAAAAGAACCAGATGAAGAGAAGAAATTGAAGTTAAGAAGTCGAAATTAAGAGTCGAAACAGTGAGGGGGGTAAAGATAGAGGAGACATCGAGATGAAAATGGAATTGTTGACAAAGAGAAGAGGACCCCACACATAGGAGATGTTCTGGGAAAACACATTTCCTAGAAAAATAGGAATGAGTCGAAGACGGGATTGTTCGAGTATAAAACTCCCCTCACTCTAAATGGTTAAAAAAATGATTAGGGGAGGAACAAGTTAACGAATCAAAGTGGAAGTATAAAGAAAAAGGTTGAACATGAGAGACGAATGAAAATGTAAAAGGCGGGGCGTTGAGAAGATAATAAAAAATAGAGAGAGTGAGAAAAAAATATATATCATATTGATGGTGACTCTGAGACTTGGCACCCAAAAATAGAGAGTTGTAGCCTCGTAAGCGAGAAGGCAAAAGAGAATATATGGGAGATTGCGCCCCGACGTAGCGCATCGCTGTAAGCCGGCAACTCAACGATGAAAGGAGCATCAAGGAGCAGCGGAGCCGACATAGATTGCCTGAACCCCGCAAGCTAGCATAGAGAATCCTCGGAGCCGAGATATATTGCCTGAACCCCTGCAAGCTACCGATGAGATGATAAGAGGTGAGACTCGTAACCACGACGGAGTGCCTAACCCCCACAAGCAACGGATGGAGAACTGATCCGGCCGTTAAAGTCTGCCTATTCCTACGTTATTGAGCGAGTCCGAATAGAGACCCCAATAGATGCACCTGAATATGCCAGCCAAAGTCCACTTCTGCAGTCTGCAAAAATGGAGGTAACCTTTTATTAACTATTGCCAAATATTCGTGAGTTACCCGAGTCTTATATGATAGGCGGAAGTTAAGGAATAATATAGATATATTGCGTACTGAAATGATATTAATTTAAATAAATGAAATAATATAGGCAAATAATACATTGATATAATGAGAATGTCTGTAAGTTCATAATTAATAAGAATATGATTGAATGTATACTAATATTTGTATTGTGTGAATAAATTAATGTATTGTTTAAAATTCAGAGTAATGGTATCATTGCCTACCACTATAACCAATCACGACCCCACCAAAGAAATCCTACAACAAAATAAATATACTCGAAAAATCTACAGTTCATTGATTTTCAGGGTAAAATCCTCCTTCGTTTGCACGGTACTGATTTTTTCCCTTATTTTTTTAACCTTAAAAATCTTCGAAGAATTTCCAATTAAAAGTTACAAAATGCACTTACTTCTTTAAACTGATAACAGATGGTAGCACTAGCCATTTTTCTGCTCATTTAACTGGAATACATTGAATGCAAGGGAAAAGAAGACTAGATTTAGGCCCCCTGAAAGGGTTAGCTAAATTCATAAAATTTGTTTATTTTGTTTATCTATTCTTTTCTTAATATTTTCCTAATTTAAAAAAATTACAATCACCAATACATTTTTATTGGGGCGTGTAATATTTATTTAAAGAAAATGGGTCATTGTCGAAAAAAAGTTTCAGCACCGCTACAATAGGGCAAATTAAAGAATGGTGTTGCGTATTATTAATGCGTATATTTTTAGATTTAGAATCAAAGCTTGATTTGATAATCACTGATATCATTTCATCTATATCAAGATCAACCGTTCATTTCATTAATTTAAAATCATAAGAAGATTTTAAATTTAGTGTCTTTGTAACATCATCATACATTATTTTATATGCGAAAATTTTTATTTATTTTTATTATTTATATTATATTTATTTATAATTTTTATTATTTATTTATTTATTTATATTAGTTTTAATTATTTTTACTTATTTTTATTTATTTGGGGGTTTATTTTAAATAGTGATCCAAAATATATTTATCTAATTTATCATTTACGAGGTTTTTTTAACTTTCAGTTGTTTTTTCGGTGATTTTCAACGATTTGAATGAAAAAAAGACTCATATTTTGATAATGTTTATTTAGTTAGTTTATTGGAAAATTTACAAGAAGATCTCATTAAGGGGACTCACGACCCTTAAGTCAAGGAAATAAGGCATATTTTCATATTTTTTGACTCTTTGTAACTATTTCAATTTACTCCCAATTTTTCAAACTTTTCTGTATATGATAAATTGATAAATTTATTTTAATAAACAAATTTTCAACTCTCAAAATAATTTTAAACAATTTTTTTTAAAAATGCTTTAGATATACCTTGTTTTTTAAGTATTTTTATTGTATACTAGCTTGCACGCAGAACTATGATATTAATTTTACACTTAAATGTATAATTCCTGTTCTATATTTAAAATAAATAATTCAAAATACAATTGAACATAAAACATTCAACATTAAATT
>CAJRAI020000181.1:0-77500 GCA_907164885.2 Dolomedes plantarius | reverse complement strand
AACGATATATATAAAGTTATGTTATGAGGGGTACCAGAGATACCCCATTACGTTGTGTAAAATTGGGAGGTGAACTCCAATGGTAACGATTCGTTACATAAAAAAAAATAGAAACATTTATTTTACAATATTATACAAAGGTTATAGAGTATAGCTACTTCTGACCCTACCTTTGGGTATGTATATCTTGAAGTGGCATTCTAAATAATTTCAATCGGACACAGTTCTTGCATAACAACAATGTTTATTTAAATATTTGCAATTGTAAATTTTGCTTTTCAACATAAAGCATACATACTTCTAGTACGAGATATATATATCATTCATGCAGGGGAAATACAATTTAATGTATTCACTTGTATAACTACTTATTCAAGAAAAATACACTTTGCAATACTCACAGATACTTTGAAAGTCAACCGACAGTGCTGCTTCGTAAACTTTGGGCCTAACAAGAACTCGCGTAGGTTTGAAGCAACCTAGCTATGCCTCCAGCGGCTGGTCGCAAAACTCAACTATTATTAAACCAGACTCTAAGCCTAGCTCCAGCTCGATACTTCGTTTCGCCAGCACTCCTCCTCCTTTCACTTCGTCAACACTTCTTCGTCCGCACTTCCTAGCTCCTTTTCCTTTGTTAATCTAGCTGCTTGGTATTTATACCAATCGCATATGCCGCAATTAACATATATTAAGCGGCTTCTTTAGATTTATTCACCTATAAGTTCGATTATTGTGAATTGAATCGTATGTAAACCTTACAAGGTTACTTTACATATTATAAATGAAATTCTTGGCTATATGTATTATACCTATAAAGAATCAGGCCATGTTGTATCCGCTTCCTGCGGAAGAACCATTACGGATCGAGCGAAATAAAGTTCAATCTATCAAAATTGATAAAACACCAGTTCCATGGTTAGCACTAATTGTATGGGGAATAATGACCAACCTGGGGAGCGTTGAGGAGGCAGCAAGGCATAGGACGAAGATGAGGGGCACTTCTATCGGTGGAGGCAGCAATCTCGTCGTGGGTGGTTAAAGACGAACATTTCTAAGGGGCTTTATCGGGACGCATCCCTCCTCTCCTCGTCATAGCACAGCAGTCACAGGTTTTTTTCCCCACAGCTCGCAAAACTCGTAAAACTCCCACCCTCTGCCTCAGCTCTCGTCGTCGATTCTCTAAAAAACCATATACGCCGACCATATATGCGAGCAATTGGAGATGCAGAAGTGGATGCAGACCCGTGAGAACAGAGCCAAGACTGATGACCAGGCAAAAATAGTGTTGCCGTAGATTCTAATTACAGATATCCCGTTGATGAGAACTGCCGACCCAACGAGAGGACATTTCCCGTCTGTCGGCCATGTGGCTGAGCCTCATCACTCTTCGGGAAAATTCGAAAAACAGAATATTCCGGAACCTTCCGGAAAAATGAGAGAGGATAAAAGGGAGAGCTCTGGAAGATGCAAGGAGGGCGATGATCAGAGGCCAGAGGAGCGATTGGTCAGCGAGAAAGGCTGATACTTCTTATTTTGAGACAAGGAAACTAGTCGGTTCTTATGCCTAGCGGTCTTTATGTAGCGTAACCAACTTAATTGCTCATGTATATAATTGTATATATTATAGTTCTAATAAAGGAACTTAATTTTAAATATAATTTGAGCCTCTGTTTAACTATGTCGGGTCTCACTTATTCTTTTTCATCATAGATTTTGGCTGTTATCGGCCACGATACGATAATGCTTTTTTTCTTGAAAACCATTATTTCTATCATGATTTTTCCCTCTAAAGATCTCTTTGGTTTCAAATATTACCAATTCTGCATAGTAACTTTGGAACTCTCGGGAATAATTTCAATCTTATGAAATTTTGCAGGCGTGTCTAATGTAAACTTGGAGAAATGCCGGTGTTCTTAATAATTTTTCCGACACTTTTATTACAAGAGTTGGTCTTTTGTGGTCCATGCTTCAACAAATACATTTAAACTTTCTCTCTTTGATTTTGGATGGGGGATTTCTTAGAACGTTAATCCATTTTTGCTTGGGGTCAAGCATTGACAGAAGCGATAAAGTTAATTAAGCTTAATAGACTGTCCCAAGATTAGAAGATCTAGGTTCAATTCCTGGTTGTTACGCTCAAAATCTATTAATTTCTAATTTAATGTTACATTTCTTGAATTGAAAATGTAACATTTTAACAGTAATTCCTCCAAACTAGATTAACTTTCGATATATTTATACTTTTACCAACAATGTAAGCTGTGCAGTTTATTTTTTCTACGGAATACACACCATACAAGATAACAATGCAGTGGCCATAAAATTTTAGAATAGTTCCTACTAACGGACATTTAAAGTGCACAATTACAAAACAATACACTCTACCGCAAAATTACGATGTACTTAATGGACAGATTGCTATCTCATTACAACGCAACTATTGCTTTGATATCTTTACGTAAAATAGAAAATTGAGTGGGTGAAATTTAGTTATTTTTCCCGAATCTACTGCAAAAGAATACAATTTAAATAATTGTATAAGTTTTAAATAATTCTTTGAATATTTTAAAGGCATGTGAACATTTCTAAAGAAGCAATCTTCTATCAGCCAAGTATTCCAATAATTATTAAGGTAACCTCCTTTTCAGATACGAAATTGCATATGACAAATAAACTCCATAAAATTGACGATGGCTTAGAGATGTAATCAAATGCATAATTTTAGCAATTTGTGATCTAAACAAATTTTCTTTTAATACATGAAGAAATTAGTACTTCGAGAAAGGAGGAAAAAACACAACTTTTTACAGGCAGTCATTTTCAGAACTGGATTTTCCTTTTTATGGGACATTACTAGAAATTATAAAAAGTAAAAACTTCGAAAGAAATGCGTTTTTTATTGATTGGAGTTTGTGATTTATAATTACATTTGGAGCCTTAGACGCCATATTGTAGGAAGTTTTTATTTTCTATATTAGCAATGAGCGGGAATTTCGTCGGCAAAAGATAAGTCCCGTTCAGTAAAAACAAAATTGAAGCTAGCTTAACTACTGTAAAAGTTAACTAGTTTTAGAGTCCATTAGTTTTAGTTAAAATACAGGAAATAAAAGTGATTTACATATAAATAATATAAAATTTTTTAAAGATAGGGAAAGAACTGATTATCTATATAAGAATACTTTATTATTAAAGATAAGGTTTCCTTTCATGATTCCCGTAAAGTATTTAAATGCCATTTCAGAGAGAAATAGCTCTAACCTAGAAAAAAAATTTAATAATATTGTTTTGTTTAAAAATGAAGAGAACAAGTTGAATTTCAAGAAAAGTAAAATTATACGTTTTAAGAAACAGGAAAATTATATTTTCTTAAGATTTACTTTATTTTTAAAATTGTGTAACATTTCTGTTTCAAATTTTAAGATTTATAATGAATATCAATACATATATAGCTAATAATGCTACACGTATTTTAATGAGAACTTATTTAACATTGATTTTTTGTTAAGTTTATATAATTAATTATTTTAGAATGATCAGTAATTAATTTCTAAATTATAATTTTTTGTTCTTCATTTTAAATGAATCCCTTGGCTTAGACTATATAAAAGTTTAAAATTCATAGTGTCTGACAAAATACACATGAGACAACAACATTTGTGTTAAAAAGTTAAGTGTAATAAGTTTTCTTGCGTAAAATTTCATAAAACAGCAATCGAAATGGTACGAAATCTATCTTTGAGGAAGATTGCAAGATCAAATGTAAACATAATGGGAAAAAAATATTAATTGGGCAAATTTATAAAGAATAACAACACTCGATTTTTCCCTTTTAAATACATAAAAATAGGGGTAAATCTTGTTTATTATGATTAATAAGGGATTATGCGTACTTCAGTTCCATGGCATTATACCATCACTGTATTTGTCCCTTTCATTGATGTTAATGGGTTTGTTAAGGATTTCCCATTCTCAACAGAGATGAGATAAATTTCAGTTTTTAGATTGAATTTTGGCTTGTCAGTGAAAAGCTAGCCCCAGATTTCCCCTTTTATCGATCAAGCAGTTTTGGTGCTACAAACTCTAATTTAAAATATATCTCCAGTTTGATGGGGTCAGCTAGACACCAATGGCCAAGCGTATCTCATAGATTTCCCTTACCTTAATCGTTCAAGTTGCCTAGAAACATTTGATGAGGAGGTGACGCTATAAAGAGAAGTGAGGCCTAGAGTAGTCTTACACACATCACCTTCAGGTATCATGTTGACCAGGGTTTCCCAAAGAGGTCGATACCGTCCCCGGGGGGTGGGGGTGGTGGTGCTGAAACAATGCAGGGAAGCAGTATATTTATATCCAAACTCAGATACCAATAGTTCCGGCCGGAAAACCAGTCACCGATACTTTATTCTGGATTGTAGACTATAGTTAGAGATACGTAATTTTCGCATTTACGAAATAGAGGCGAATAAATGCGAAATTTGCAGATATAAGCGAATAAATGCAAAAATTATTTTTTACTACTTTTCGGCAAAAACTCGGTAATAAGCGGCTTTTTAAGCGAAATTAGGTAATAATAGTAAGAATTTATTAACATAATTGCTTACATAATTTATTTAATGAATAGGGCAAACGAGTAATTTTATAATGGCTTTTGCAAATTGAAAAAATTTTGTTTGTTTTATCAGTGTATAAATTTATTGTTGTTGTTAAAAATGTTAATTAGTATAATGCATTGAATTTAAGGGGTATTCAAAGTTATAAATATTGGAAAATCACTATGTAATGTAAATATTAATAATATGCGTTAATTTTAAGTGTCTTAATGATATATTATGTTGTTAACATGTGATTGCGCGATTGATAAGTGCTTCAATTAAGCCCAAGTATGCATAAAGTCTTCACTGAGTATAATCACTGATGTGTTGTGATTAATATTTTTTTCATTTAAAATATTAATATTATTCAGTAATATTAGCCATCTTTTGGATGACAGAAAATGTAATAATTGTTATAATTGTTGTAAATATAATAACTGCTATAAATAACATTAGGGGAAAAAAAGAAATAAAAGCAAGTGATCACAGGGATGGAAGCTGAATTGACTTCTTGTGTAATCAAGAATTTAAAACTTTTCGGTTAATACTTGCAACTTCGGTTAAACTTTCGGTTAAACTTTCGGTTAAACTTTCGGTTAATACTTTATGGTGCTCCCCGCACCATAGGCAAGATTCTGTAGAATCCTGCCTATGGTGCGTGCAGCCCTGACTGCTTGATTTGAGTATGTTTTTTGTCTATATTCTTCTTATAATTATCTTGCTCTGTTGGATTATTTTTAGTTATATTTGTCCGTTTTCAATATGAGGATATGAAGCAACTGCGCAATCTTTTATTGAAAAGTTTTATGGTTTCATTGCTAGGGTAGGTTTTAAATTAACACGTTTGGCAGTCTATGTCCGCTTTTTAATTCTTTTGTCTATATTATTTTACATTATATATATATATATATATATATATATATATATATATATATATATATATATATATATATATATATATATATATATATATATATATATAAATATATATATATATATATATATATATATATATATATATATATATATATATATATATATATATATATATATATATATATATATATATATATATATATGTGAAATGTCCGGAGTGGACATCTCGTGATTATACTGCAATCGTGGCCGTAACAAATACTCCAAATCGTAGCAATTAATTAAAAGTTTATTGACGTAAAGATTAACACATCTTAATCCGTTCGGAGCCAGCCCGCGTCTCCCGCTAAAAAGCGCCAAAATAGCATTAGGTGAAAGAGGTTACCAGAATTGGCGGAGGAAGTTAGTATGTGGAAGGCGGAGCGTTTACGTCAAGACAAGAAGGACGGGTCACCATGGCAGAGATGAAGTACAGAATGGGCGATTATAAGCAGTTAGTAATATTATCACATATATATATATATATATATATATATATATATATATGTATGTATATGTTTATTTATATATTTATTTGTATATATATACATATATATTTATATATATATACATATTTACGAGTAAATGCAAAATTTTATGTATTGTAAATTTTTTTGCGAAATTTCGATATTTTTTACGCGAAATTTATGTACTCCTAGTTATAGTACAAAATTTTTAATTGCATTTCATTCATTCTATTTAAGGGAACATGGTTTCAGTGTAGTCATAAATCCCCTTACTAAAAATAGAAAACTACTAAAAATAGCTAATCGCGATAATTTAAAAATGCTGGTGACAAAAACAGAGCCGAACATTGATAAATGGAGAGCAGTGCACCAAGTTCGTCTTTCTTATTAGATTAGTTTTAATGCTATTCGTAATTTTTACTTTAATATTATCCTGCATTATTTTCATTTTCTGTCTGTAATGTAAATGTTACTATGGCTAGTTTTAATAAATTATTTTATAATTTCAAGCTTCAAGATGTCTTCTTTACAACATCTGTCTTTACTAGTATGTTGAAGGACATAGGTAGAAATATAGACACGTAAAAAAGGCGCAAATTTGTCACAGCGTCTCTGTTTGTTGGCTTAAAAAGGAAAAATTTCAGAGGGCGCTGAGTAATTTTTTCTCAAATGGGGGCAGTAAGCCAGATAAGATTGGAGGACCTCTGGTGTATACAATTAAAATTAGTAGTTACGATTAAGGATGGAGATAATTAGGGACTTCACTCTGATACATAAATTGCGCTTAAGATCACATTAGCGAACAGGGAAAGCGGTATAAACAGCGGCTCTCGAATACATGTATATTTTGTTCGAATATCCAAGTGCTGATTTAAGGGAAATTGCAGCTTTCTTAACAGTTTTCAAGTTCACAATTTATCTATTACAATTTTTCTGTAATATCATATTTTACACTGATCCTATACACTTCTTCCAAAAGAGGGTACTATGTAATTTTGTTTCTTATCGCTGCAATGCGTTCTAATAGCATCAAAACTTTGAGGATATTGGAAATAACGAAATTCAAAATCTGCAGAATCCCAGGGAATGAACTCGCGGACGGACTGGCAAAGAGAGGTGCCGCAGTTATGCTGAACCCTTGTCGGCCGATTGCATATCTATATATATAAAACAGTTCCGTAACTGACTAACTCACTGACTGACTGATTGACTGACTGACATACAACGCATACACCAAACCGCTGGACCTAAAAGGCTGAAATTTCGCATGGCAATTCTTCTTATAGTGTAGGAGTGCACTAAGAAATATTTTTGAAAAATTCTTCTTTGTTTTTTTTAAAATTAAATTTTTAAGCTGTTTTAGTAACATTCTTTAACGTTTGCATTGTAAATAATAATCTGAGAGTTATAAAATTTATATCACGAGAAAGATCATAAAAATTTCTTTAAAATGAAATCCTTTTCGAATCTTTACCTCTATTTTCTGATTTTTGGTGAATTTTTAAAGATTAATTTTTAGAATTTAATTTATTAAATGCTGATCTTGTAGTTTATTTTTGCAATACTTTAAATTAATTTATCGTCACGTTATAACAACGAAATAGACAAAAAATATTTTTTTCTTTCTAATGCAGGAGACAATTGGACATTATCCAAAAAAAAAATATTAAAATACAGTAAAAGATATGTTCCTCAAACTGTACTATATTAACTGAACTCTATTATTTAGTATGTCCTATTCGATTTAATTTGAACATTTTCATCTACATTATTTTGTCTTTAAAAATATCCCTTACTATTTTTTTTATATATATATATATATATATATATATATATATATATATATATATATATATATATATATATTACATTAATTTTATACATTGATTGTCGCATTTATTATAAATATATGTATTTAATTTTTTTTGGGTATTGATTGCATACATTTACCATTGTATTTAATTTGAATGTACTCCGTACCGAAGTGCGGGTTTTCAGCTAGTAAGAGTATAAAGCTATTTATCGGGAAGAAATTGAAAGACCTATTTATGAATAATTGATTGACTGAAATACTCAAATGTTTTGGGTTGTTACTAGTGAATACATTCCAGATTTTTCAAGGAAGGATCCGGTAGCCATGAACCGGCTTTTAACTGGTCACGACTATTTGGCTAAACATCTGAGTCGCATGAACATTCTAGAGAGTCCTTTCTGCACTATTTGTGGTAAACCACAATTTATGGAGATTTCCCACCTCCAGACATCTGAGGCACTGTCGGATCAAGATTTCTGTTGCCGACATTGGGAGGCAAGAGCATTGAGCAATAGATGCGTTTCTGTTTCTTTCTTCTTTTTCCTTTTTTTTCTCTCGCCGTGTTCTGTTTTCTTATACCTTTTTCTTGTTGTTTTGTTTATTGCTTTCCATTGGAAATAAAATTAAAAAAAGATATTCAAAATTTCGATATTCAAAGTTTGTACTTCCCTGTGTCATTTCGTGGCTTAAATCTAAGGTTATTAAAAAAGTTACTTCCACTGCGGAAAAATAAGTTTATTTTGCACAGTTCTTTTTTTTTCAAAATTTCTAGGAAAATAATTAGCCTGAGGAATGCAATCAAAATTTTTATGGCTACAGTATTCAACACAAGAGTATTCGTTTCTAGGTTACGTATAAAGAAATATACTATTCCAGTGGTACTCATTTCATGGTGTAATTATACACCGGTATAAAACTTTTCGAGGACTTGAATAAAAATTGGGGCATTTTTATGGGTCTAATACATTTGAGGGGGTAAAGATGTCTGGAATCCAAGTTCTGAAAAAAATTTACTTTACATACAGGTGAGGTATAGAATAGAATAAACCAAACATTTTCTACAATTATTACAATGCGAAATACGACATTCTCAAGCTGATCAATCTATGCGTAATCTATACCGCAGCTGTACTGTCAGTGTATATTTATATCGAAATGGACTTTGCCACTATCTGCCATCTTTAAAACTATCTATCTAAAATTCTCGATTGATATCTCAATGAAATTTTCTACAGCATACCTTTTTCTCTATTATCATAAATTTTCTACAAGTTTTTTGAATAAGAACAAAAGAAAAATCTTTTCCCAGATGCGAAAATGCATCTGATAAAAAGAAACATTTCTTTTAAAGGGATTTCAAGTTAAAAAAAAATTAATTAAACCTAGACGGCAATTATCCATAAACATTTCCTATGCGGATATTCCTATTTTATCCTAAGAGGAAAAAATATGTAAATGCAGCTATCGGGTAAGCAGGCATACCAAAAGCTTACCATGGTTTAAATCTTCAAGTTTAAATTTTTTTGTTAAATTTCAAATTGTCAAGGTATTCTATTGTCTTTAATGATAATAAGCAAAAATCTGAGCTTGGGAATATTCTGAAGAGTACATCTTATAAGTACATTCTAATTGCTTGCAATTTTCTCACATCTCACAGTAAAGAAAAATGTTTCAATTTTCTTTCACAGTAAATAGATTTGTGTGAAAGAGTATGTAAATTGTGATTTTTTACTGCGAGAGGGAAAATTCATAATTATTAAATATTTTGTCAGTATATCCGTATCAGGGATTTATTCTTCGTTAAGAAAGAAGTTTTGGTGGACTTTCAAATTACCAAAAATCGAGCAAAAATTGGAATTTTTTTTGGGGGTGTATTAATATTTTAAAAACATGTAAATATTGGAATGAAATGCATTTAAAATGTGTAGTGAAAAGAAAAATGAAAAATTGGTGGCTTTAGAGTAGTAAGTATTAAAGGTAGATAAAAAATTATCTTTTAAATGACTTTTTCTCAAAATGAGAAATTTCTAGATTTGCAAGTCTTAAAAATGCTCCTCGCGTCATAATTTTTGACGAAATTTTATGAAATTTATAATAAAGATTCCTGTAATACATCAAAATAAAGTTATGTATCCATTTTAGAATTCGAGGTCATTTAAGTTATAAAAGTTTAACTTTAGTGTAGAAAAGTACAAAAATTTCGCGAAAATTCAGAGTACAAGCATAAAAATATTTTCTAAAAATTAACTATTCAACGAAAGTACAAAAAAATACATAACTTTGTTCAGAAAGTATTTATAAGCAATATAAATGCAAAATCAAGGGGAAAAGTTTAAAATTGAGTCGCAAGGAGCATTTTAAAGAAGGGTAATTTAATTTAAATTTTTTAATTATAAAATATTTTTTTAAAAATATTTATAAAATTTTATAAGGTGTTTAATATTGTTATACTTTAATGAATATATATACAAAATTTCATATCTCTGTGGTAAAAATTTCAAAAATCGTTTTGAAAGGTCCACCATCCCCTTAACAATGTATGTATAACTTCTTATAATTTTTAAATTAATCCAAGAGTCTGTGTTCAGTTTAAAAAGATCTCTCAGAAATCCATGTAAAACGTTTTTATAATTTTCAATTTAATCCAACAGTATATGTTGAGCTTTAAAGAATTTTTTAAAAAACTATGCTGCAGTTTCTATGATCTGATATGTAATCCAACTATTCATGTTCAGTTAAAAAGGAATTTTTATATACTTTTAATAATTGTTTTTTTATATTCTAGATAAAAAATTTCAAATTATATAATTTAATAGAAAAATAGTAGTACGGTTAAAAGGAAAATTTTAAAATTCATGTTTAATGTTTCAGGATATGAAGACATTTTGTTAAAGCAGACCCTGAAAAAACAGATCCTGAGATGATGAAAAGCGTCTAATCATCTTACTGAGGTATTAATAAAATTATATTAATCTCTAGAAACCCCCAATGATTTATGGAGTGTTCTGGAGATGGTCGTTACAATAATGCTTAACATAATTTTAAGCCAGTAAAATATAACATTATTAATATTTGTCTAATCCATTTTACTTAAATGTGATTTCTCGTGAGGAATGCTTTATGATTTCAATCGTTATTTGGTAGTTTGATCATTTCACCTTTAGGTATGCACTAAAAAATTGTATGAAATAATTATGTTATTAGCTTTTGTTTTTACCATGTTCCATGTAGGTTCATGTTTCAGCCGCTATATTCTTGACACCAGCGCTTCATAAGGCAGGAAATACAGATGTTTAAGGCAGGATGTCTCTATTGCTTCTCTTTCAGACACCAACGGAACTCGTCAATAAAATGTATCAAGATCGTGTCCTCCGCTCAAATTGACAGACTGTTTCTACAGAGCATGTATAGTAAATATTAAACGAACATGGCGGCAAAAAAGCCAATGTATATTCAGGGCCTGAATGCACAGCGTTGAACATCGTCACATAAGGATGAAGAAGTGATAACAATGTACCAGGATTAGACCCACGGATGCATTAACATTCCATTCTTTAAGACTTTTAACAAATATGACTTTCAAACGCAACTTTAAATTAGAACCCGCGAAAGCATCTAAAGACAAGAGATGGGCAATTATTAATGAGAACAATTCTTGTGTTCCTGATGCTCCAAGAAAAGCTGATGTTGCATGCTTTAGACTGTTAACAAAACATGGCTGTCTGGGGTCTCATCTCTACCGTATTGGCGTTGCTGATTCTCCTGACTATACTCTTTGTGACTGTCGATAACCTTTGACAGCCGAAGATTTGGACGTGTGCTCTGCACTAACTGGTTTTAATTGTATTGCCGAAAAATACTGGATAAAACTGATGTATTGATGGCATGCATAAGTGCTAATTTGTATGTGGCATTTGTTAAATAAAAAATATGAGTAGGAAAAAAGAAAAGAAAAACTGAAAGACAATTTTGGTTTACGCTTTAATTTTGATACTATCATCCGAAGGAACTTTCGTGACAGCTAAATAATATGTAAATAATCCTGAGAAACTCTAATCATTTTAACGCTCTTAGTGATTAAAATGTTAAGATACGAGATTAAAATGATGAAATCATTATGAATATTAAGCCCCGGGAGATCATATTTAAAAAAATTTTTTTTTAATAAATAAATATTGCAACAGAATTTTTACTTAGAACTTTGATTTTTTTCACGACATATCGCTAAACAAACTTAAGACAAATGTGACGTACGTAATGACAAAATGTATACGCTTTGGCTCATAACTAGTAGCGAAGAAATCATCGTATATTTTGTTCATTCGGCCTATTTGAGTCACAACAGTCTGCGGAGTGTTTCCTATTAAAGTCTTCCTGGAGTGTGTACATCCTGAAAACTTTCATAATCCTTAATCAGGGACTCGGTGGCAGAATGAGTCACAGTTGTGCAAAATCGAGAATATGATGCAACCAAACAAAGTATTATTTATTACTATCCCAAGCTGTTAGTCTGGGCAGGTCACCTGAATTCCCGCCCTAGAGAAATTCCAGTGTTCGAGCCCTAGAGAAATTCCAGTGAAGAAACTAGATCGAGCCGAAACGAAGGAACGATTGACTTCATCAGCGAATTCGGAGGAAAAGTAAATTTTCATTTTGGGTATTTAGTGAAACATGTAGAAAGCTAGCTATCGGAAGGTAGTACGTTGGACTGAAAATTTCTGAGTGATCGTGAGGTAATATTATAAGAGTAATCTTCTGTTAGGAGTTTTGTAAAACTCTCAATTGTACGATAATATATTGTGCATCCAATTCTCAATTGACACTTATAATAATAAAACTTTTGTTCATTATTGAAAAATTTATTTATTTTTATAAAATGATAAATGCAAGTATTTTGTACATTGTTTAGGCAGCAACTATGTCGTAGAGTACAACAATATTGTGTCGGCGGAATTAGGAGTTGGAAGACGGAAATGCAAAGAATAAACTACTTGGAGGAAACGCCAAGTGTAAAAGAGGGCTATAAAGATAACAAAAATAGATAAGGAAGGGAGAGCCACTTAGAGACAGATGCACATGAAATAAATATGGAAATGGACTGTTTTATAAGAGAGAATGAAGAAAAGGTAAAGAAAGAGGAGAAAAGATATGGCCGTTATAAAAAGGGGACCACATGCAAGAGTCTCCAGCCCCGGGCCAGGTTGTAAAAGGATCCAGATCCGTGGAACGATGAAAGTGCTGTCACGAAATGATATACGCCCACGAAGCCCAATGACAGAAATAAATATTAAGGGAAAACCGCAGACCAATGAAGAAATAGAGATGGGGCAGAATATGGCTAATAAGAGTGGAAAAGGCGTAACTAAAAATTAATAATGGAAGAGGATATGGAGAAAGAAGAGATAAAAGAAGAGGTCTAAGTTTTTATGTTACACAGTTGGTTGAAGTTATATGAGTACGAAGAGAGTCGCCATGAGTGAATGGTGGAGAAAGCTAAGCACTTGTACGAATTATAGATAATTGGCCGAGGCCGAGTGGTAGCCTCTATAAATAGGTGTTAAGATGGTGAACGCATCCTGCATTCGATATTATACGCTGAGCAGTTGGATGATGAACGTATCCTGCAACCGATTATATACGCCTGAAAGTTAGATGATGAACTCACCCTGCAGTGGATATTATACGCCGAGAAGTTCCGATGAGTAAGGTACCCTGTATTTCGAGACGATATGCTCCGCACATCCAAGAATTGATGAGCCCAGCTGAATAAATCCAAGCGTCCATAAATGTGGAGCAGCAATAGATGCCTATGAATGATGCCTAGAATGAGCCCTCACCACTACGAACTATTTTAATGAACTGTTGAAGGACCTTCGAGACCAATAACTGTGCCTATATTTACCGCCTTGCCAGAGCACGAGCAGAGCAAACCTAAGATAGTGCATTCTAAGCCGATGTGCCTTGGATGATCATCAGAAAAGGTAACGTTCCCGCTTTTTCTCAGTGTCATTACATTTTCATTGCTTCAAAATACATGAAAAGTTAAAGTAAACTGTAAGTGTCTTAAATATGTGTGTTATGTTAAATAAATAAGTTTGTCATGTCAAACCAGAATAATTCTTAACTAAAATATTCACAACAAAGATACAATGTACGTGACCAGTTCAATATGACCTATGGGGATAAAATGTATTAAAAGTAACCACTCAATCTAACCAATAATTGCTTTCCCTGCTACATTTGGCTTCGTACTATTCGATCACTGTCGCAAGCTTTTTTTCTTACTTTCTTAATATCTAGGAAATATACTAATTCCTTAATTTCCTCTACTTTATCCATTTCTTAATTTTTAAGAAAGAATTATTAGCTCCACCAAGTTAAGTAATCTACAGATTTTCTGTCCGAGTTTATCACTGGCAGTCTGCCATCTTCTCCGAATTTAACCAAAAATATTTTGGTATCCTTATATTTATACGTTTATATGTTAAAATGTTTTTCCCATTGCTTATCTTAAATATGTTTAGGAGAATAGTAAATTCATTATTATCTTTTTCAAGATATCGGTAGAAAAACATATCTTATTGTTACAATTGAATTGCTCTTAAATAAATAATGAAGAAATATTTTAAACTACTCTCGTTTTACTAAAACAAAATTACGTACGAACTCTGATGTAATTTTTACCTTTGTGTAAATAACTTTTTCATTTACAACTTAAATTAAAATCACATTAAAAAACAGTTGAAAAAATTCCTGTTTTTTTTAAGTTCTTTTCAAACAATAGCCATTTGAAACATATCTATGTAGTTAGTTCTTATTTTTTTAATTTCTTCCATGAAAAGTAAAAGTATTGACTTTCTTGCTCTATAAATGGAAAAATTAGAGGTAAAAAATTCAATTTATTTAAACTATTAAGAGAATTAATCTTTCACAGATGTAATGGGATGTAAAAATGCAAATAAAATATTGAATACTTATTTATCATAAATTTTTTGTACACAAACTTTACTTCATAGGAGTGTGGAATTAAGATAAAAGGCCATTTAGTGGCGGTAGCGTTAAAAAACTGTGAATTTTTCCAACACAATCTTGTTAAGCAAATTAATTAAATTTAAGGATATTACTATAAAGTATTTTTAATGTTATTGTATAAATACAGAGGGTGTTCACACATTTTTGTAACGATTTTCACTTTCTCTATTATTTTTATTTAAATGAACGAAATTAAAACCTTGCTGGTATAAATTCAGAATATGATTTATTTATCGTCTGCATCGTTAAAAATATTCTTTGCTTTAAAATGTCACTGGAAAATAAACAATGGATTGAAGGCTATGTATTTGAACTTTCCGAAGAGAAATACTCTTATTAGATTATTAAAAACGGTGTGAAAAGCATTGTTTTAATATTTCTACACGTAAAATAAGTGACATAATTAATAAAAAAGGAAAGCAACGTTAGGGCTTACATTTGACTGTGAAAATTAACTCGGAATATTATCAGAAATGTGTTTTAACACCTGTTTTCAAAAAATACATTCTATCGCTTTACCCAAACAATCTTAATTGCATCAAGTTCCATCAGGATAAGGCTACAAGCCATACCTCTAAGTTTACTGCTATATTTTTAGAAAATATGAAAAATTAATTGGTTGTGTCGAATCATCGGTAGGTGGTTTAAAAAGGGGATTCCCCACCTAGAGAGATATAGAGGGGAAAAAGAAAACTAGTGTAGAAATAGTTTTTTGTTCGAAATGTAAACCAGTGTGTTGCTGTGCTGTCAAAAATGTGATACATGGGATTTTTCGTTAAATACGTTTTTTTGTGTGCCAAGATGTCGTGTCTAATAAAGAGGACATGCCCAGAAAGCCGGCTGTCGTCTCTGTTTACCATTAGGACATCTGCCGCAACTTCCACTTCCGCACTCCACTACGACAATCACTTGAAATTCTAAATGTACCCGGATGCTCTCAGTGTCTTCACTAACAGAACTAAACTCTTGGAATGAAGATTTACTAATTTGTACAAACACATGGAGTACTTTTTGATCTCGTAATCTAACATCCCCTTAATTTTCTCTTTCCTTTCGTTGTCTTTCTGCTATCGGGAAATTCTTATGTTCAGTTCAGATGTACCTGGTCTCAAGAGAAGAATGTATTAAGGCTGCTGGGTACTAACCCTATTGGATTCGCTCAGTGTTAACCTTTTCCTTACATACGGGTCCATGAATGAATCAATCTCTCTCTCTCTCTGTATATATATATATATATATATATATATATATATATATATATATATATATATATATATATATATATATATATATATATATATATATATATATATATAAAAGAGCTTGTCTGTTTGTTTGTCCGCTATAGAATCATAGACTGTTTCACCCACCGGGACCAAATTCGGCACAGTTAATGTTTTGGACCCGAGAAACTTAAATCAGGAAAAACGAAATTTGGGGCTCAATTAGTTTTTTTTTAATTATTTTTTTAATGTTTTTTGTGCCCGATAGAGGTGCGTCTACCCCCTGTGGATTCCCCTCGACCAGCTGCGTTAAGAGGGGTGGTTTGAGGATGACGGAGGGGGAGGGTCAATGCGCGGGAGAAAGAGGGTTGGGAATGAGGGTTGGGTCTGTCTGGCCAGATGAACATGAAGAGCGGGAGTGCAGCCCAGTATTTTTTTGATGGAATGCATGAAATATTTTATATCTATATAGCCACCCGGGCAACGCCGGGCAATAATGCTAGTATATATATATATATATAACCCTTTTAATGGCCGTTCTTACAAAGGGGGGTAAGGAAATTTCCCGTTCTCAAAGAGGGAATTGGAAAAATGGGCCCCGTATGCTAAAGGTTAACCTATGGAGAAAATTTGTCTACTATTTATAGCTACATAAATGCTAATAATGAAATAAAAAGGACATTTTTCAGCTAGCCTGAAATTTTCTGCATCTTGCAACAGGATTCCTTTTAGAAATTTAATCCTCCAAAGGAATTTATTACCGTTTAAAACACACTATACCAGATTTTTCCCCCTGAATAATTTAAATTTTGAAACATTATTTACATTTCATAAAAAACTAAAAATATCCAAAGGTGTAAAATTTTTTTCTCTATTACGGAGTGCAATTTGTAAATGAAAATCTTTAAATCCAAGTCGGCAGTCCTTGGGCAAATTCTCTCCATAGGATAACACTGAGGTGAGTAAATCCAATAGGGTTAGTATACAGCAGACTTAAAATAGACATAGTGAAATCTAGGGACAAACTGGAATTAAGTGTGATTACCTAGCCACAATATTTATTTTCAGGCGTTAAAATATTTTCTTTGATATTCAATCCGATGTGTTGGTCTAAGCATTTTACAAAATAACTTTTTTTATTATGCGCTCTAGAACACTTGGCAGAAACATTTGAGTGATACAATATGATATTTGATTTGTCTTTTTTTACGTACTTAGATTGGTGATACTTGATGACACGAGAAAAAATAAACTGGTAATAAAGCGTTAAACTACGTAAAAAATGTCGTTTGTCAGACATAATGAGTAAAAGTCTCGTAGGACAATAAGAACAGATAAGAATTATTAAGTAACTATTACATCAGTTTTAGTTTTTAAAAGTAAAAACATGACTTTCCTTCATGCTTAAAGCCACGTTTATTTTATATATATTGCTTTTTTATCGTCATAGTTTTTGGGGCTTAATAACTCACGTAATTATGACATCTCCGTGAATTCATGTCGAGATTGAAAGAGCTGTTTCCGGATCATCAAATATCACGTTTTGTAGATTTTTCTCTTTTGATATATGAGTGCTTTTAAAAATTAAATTTTCCAATGCAGTTCTACAGCAATCAGTGTTGTTTGCAATTAATATCTTTGGGAATCAATGTTGGACATCATTAGCTTTAAACAAAACCGACATCACAGTTTTTTTAAAAAATCATGCAAGGCATTAATTATTCCTATTAAAATCTAATAGGTGTTGATTTTTTTTATTATTTACATGAAATGATTCTGGATTTTACGATTTTCTGTGATTTGTTGGATGTTCTGTGATTTGAAATTTTGACATGGGTCCTTGTTGACTTCTAAATTAAAGAATCCTCTGGATCAAGTTTTCTTAATGTATTTATATAAAACAGTTCCGTAACTAACTGACTGACTGACATATAACGTACAGACCAAACCGCTGGATCTAAAGGGATGAAATTTTGCATGGCGATTCTTCCTATAGTGTAGGGGTGCACTAAGAGAGATTTTCGAAAAATTCTTCTATTTTTTTAAATGAAATTTTTAAGCTGTTTTTGTAGCATTCTTTAAAGTTTGTATTTAAAATAATAATACGAGAGTTATAAAATTCATATCACGAGAAATATCATAAAAATTCCTTTAAAATGAAATCTTTTCGAATCTTTACCTCCATTTTCTGATTTTTGGTGAATTTTTAAAGATTAATTTTTAGAATTTAATGTACTAAATGCTGATCACGTGGTTTCTTTTCTTTTTGTGATTCATTGAACTAATTTTGCGTCACGTACATAACAACGAAATCGACAAAAACAATATTTTTTTCTCTTGTCAATGCTGCAGATCATTGGACATTATCCACAAAAACATTAAAATAATGTAAAATAAATGTTCCTCAAACTGTACTATATTCTTTAGTATGTTCTATTAGATTTAATTTGAATATTTTCTTCTTCATTATTTTGTCTATAAAAATATCCGTTACGATTTTTTTATAAATATATTTTTTTGTTTTTAGGCATTACTTGCATACATTGACCGTTGTATTTATGAATGTACTCGGTAGTGAAGTACGGGTTTGGGTTTTCAGCTAGTATGATATAAACAAGTGAATCAGAGTGTGTAACAGAATACTGGTTGTTAAAGCGGTGCTGAACGAAAATAATTTGTCGTTTCGTCTGCAAGCGTTCCCTCTCATGCGTAGGATAATGTGAGATCCATGAAGTGTAAACATAACACACCTGTCCGATTGAGCAAGAAGCCCCCCCCCCTTTCTGTATTATTGAGAAGTAAATAAAGTGAACGAGAATATGTGGTAATGTACTGGCCATTAATAAACAAAAAAAAATTATTGGTTTAGACAAGAAGATTGAGATGCTGAAGATGAGAGGCGTAGAATATTGTGGGGCCCTTAAAGGGCAGTCAATCTATGATTCAAAACACTTGTTTGGTTAAACAGTAAGTCCACGAGAGTCAAATAGAGTTAATGTGAGATAAAGACAGTTAACGAGAATTTGTGGCTGAGTACTTGTTTAGGCTTTGATGAACTATGATAATAACTGATTTCGAATGAAGATGGAAGTGTCACCTCTAATTCATGGAATTATGCAATGCCCATATAAGGTAAGCTTAGCACGTTTCAACACATGAACTTCATGGTCAACTATGAAGTACGTATGAGAGGTTAGTAGTTTTAATGTAAAATAAAGAAAGTGGACGAGAATGTGTGGTAGAGAAGTGGCAGCGTGAAGGCCATGCGAAAGATAATACAATTGATCACGTTGTTCCAGACGGCCAGTCCACTAAACAAGTGTCTGAAGACCGGGGGTGCGAAGCAAGAGCCTGCACACGCAGCAGCAGGTTGATTTCCACTATTCGGTGATGTTTCATATGGGCCTGGGCGCTGGACGGACAGGAAAGTACAGATCACCGACCAATTGGGACAACCGGAGGCTCTCCATGCGCAAGATAAATAGTAAAATATTTCGACTGGAGATTGAAGTATTCCTTCGCATGCGTGTATGACTGTGATGTCCAAAGAGGTTAATGCTGCAATGGCTCAACACACGTCTACAATTAAGCAGGAAGTCCATATGAGAGCATAATAGATCTAATGTGAAATAACGAAACTGAATGAGAATGTGGGTAGAGTGGTGGTTGCATAAAGATCCCGCCCAACAAAGACAGGAAATGATCTCAAGTGGAGACTGAGGTGTTCTCTCTCATGAAATGAGGTTTATAAAGAGACAAGCGGGGAATGGTCGAATACACGTTTCATAAAAATTTGTTAAATCATGTGTATGTCATTAAAAGGAATGAAGTTCAGACCCTAGTTGTTTTAATGTGAAATAAAGAATTTTGGCACGAATGTATGGAAGAGAAGTGATCATTATAACGTAATTAAATAGCTTTTCATATTACCTAGACATTTGACTTAGTGTTAATGGGACAATTACTTAAAGCATACTCGTAATTAGTGGTAACTAATTCAAAAATTGGCATCTCCAAAGTCTTCAGAAGCTATTGGCCTAAGTCAAATCTTTTCCCCAAACGAGTATTTTTCAAAATATTTTCGAAACTTTGGCTATAGCATATGATACTAATTCTACCTTAGCGACTAACCTATTTGTTTTCATATACAGACTGCTGTCGAAATATGTAATTCAAATTAAGAGATCGAAGTTTCCATTTATTTAAAATTTATAATTATTATTCAGCTTTACATACCATAGAATTGGTAAGACGCACGCAAAAAGTATTTTTAGAGTACAATAACTGCAAGACAATCATCACCGTTAGCTGAACACCGTGGAGAACAAAATAGATAAGAAAATTCATTTTACTAATGCTTTCGGTTCCTTATCTTGAAATGATTCAGACTTTCGGAACAAACTAATCTCTTGTTAGCATTTGCAGTGAGGTGAATAATGTTTTCTTAGTGCCAATATTTATTACTTCTTAATATTATTGATTTGCTTTAGCAAATATTTGCTAAAAATAAGATATGAAAGATGTATGAAATATTGGCCTATTGAACCTTAATAAGGATTTAAGATGAGAAAGATTTAAGAATTGCAGCACAGCATATGAGTTAAAAGTTATTTTATGAACTTAATTTTAAATTTACAGTTTTGGATGTTAAAACTTATTGGAGATGTATCATTTTAACTGTAATGATACATCTCATTGTAATACTTAACAATGCTAAAGCAAATCAATAATATTAAGAAGTAATAAATATTGGCACTAAGAAAACATTATTCACCTCACTGCAAATGCTAACAAGAGATTAAGTATTACAATAATAATGTTTGAAACATAAGGAACTGATTACTGAAAGATCTCTGAATTACGTACACACACCCACACACAAACACTATATATATATATATATATATATATATATATATATATATATATATATATATATATATATATATATATATATATATATATATATATATATATATATACGAGCATATAAGGAAAATTCTCTACTAAATAATTATTGTGAAGACGAATTAGTGGCTTATTGTGACCAACCTAAATTTATAACATGTACCGGACTTTGACAAGAAAACTTCGCCTCAGTTTTTTTCTTGATCGAAAACTTCCGTGAATCACGGAATTAAAAATTTTTAATATTTAAAGTTTATTTTCTACCGTTGTTCATATAAAACATTGTTTTCTATTAAAGTATTTAGTAGTAATACATGTCATTCTTGTATTGTTTCTTGTGTAGCATGTGAATCATAGTACATCCTCAGCATGTGTTATAATTATAGTGCACTGAGTTCTCGAATAAAATCAGAGGATTTTGTTGCATTTAGTGTTCTGTTTTCGAATAGTCTGCTAGAAATTACTGTTTAATTTACTTGAAAGTCTCATGTTGATCCGAGATTGTAAGCTATCGCTGTTCGCCAATAAAAATGAACTTTTACGTAAGCTATATAATAATTTATTACCGTTGGTGTTCTAAGACTGCAATGCTCTTTAATATACGAGAAAATCTTGACATTTCTTTAACACATTCTTAGGTGTAAATGATCAAAATCTAAAATTAAAATCTTTCGAATTTTGATAAAAATGAAATCCATCGTTTTTTTTTAAAAAGGATAAAAATACACCTAATTAAAAAACCCATAAAAATGCTAAATATCCTGCATAAAGAATTGCTCCCATTTCCAAATCATTTCTGATGGAGCAATAGGTAACTCATTTATTTGCATAATCTTTTCCGAATTCGGGGATAATTCTCGCAATATCTGACGCAGTTATATATCTTTAGAACTTTTGAACGAGTAAATTCGAAACACGGTTTATTACTCCAACATTGAGAATCGGGAAATGATTATTGTAAGAGGCAATTTGTTTCTTTTAAGAGATACATAATGAAAACAGAACATATCATAAAATAAATATAATATATATTGATTATATATATTATATTTATCTTATATATATTATTTATTACTTTATATGTATGAGAGAGAGAGATAAATAGATAGATAGATAGATAGATAGAATCGTGAAATGATTATTGTAAGAGGCAATTTATTTCTTTAAGGGATACATAATGAAAGCAGAACATCAGCTCGATTTTATCTCATTGCAACTTTCTGAATTATTGTAAAATATATGAATTTTTAAATGAAGAATTGCTATCAGGTTCATAATCTTGCTGCTAGTTGAAATGACTGATATTTTCAGTGATTTGCGGATATACCGTATTTTTAGGACCATAACACGTAAAGCTTTATATATATATATATATATATATATACTAGCGGCCCGTCCCGACTTTGTCCGGGTTGAACAATATATTATACCAATAAATTTCCAGTTGATAGCCAATAAATTGTAAATTTTTTTACCTTAATAATAACCTAAATAATACGTTAAATTAATTTTATGTTAGTTAATAATTAAAATAAATTTTTTAAAAGAAAAAGGCATGCCGGAGAACGGCTAGGTTCGAACCGCTAGCGTCAGAACAGAAGCTCACCGCGATAGCACCACGATAAGGATCGTTGAAATCTTCGGAACAAAAAGCGGTAGAAGACAGTAGCGGAAACAATGGAGATTGTACGATTAAGCCCCTAACTTTATTTCTACTGATCATATATACATAATATATAATAGCCTATGTCCATCTGGAATAATGTACCTTTCAAACAGTGAAAAAATTTTTCAAATAGGTACAGTGGTTCTGAAGATTACCCTCCACTTAAAATATCGCTCTCTCTTTATATATAAGTATAGACATCACCACGCTAAGGATCATTGAAGACTTCGGCACAAAACGCGATAGAGGACAGTAGCGGTAACAATGGAGATTGTTAGGATTAAGCCCCTAACTTTATTTCTACTCATTAGATATACATAATATATAGCCTATGTCCATCTGGAATACTGTACCTTGCAAACAGTGAAAGAATTTTTCAAATAGGTACAGTGGTTCTGAAGATTACCCTCCACGTACAAAATCTCTCTCTCTCTTTATATATAAGTATAGATAGATAGCACCACGCTAAGGATCGTTGAAGACTTCCGAACATAAAGCGGTAGAGGACAGTAGCGGTAACAATGGAGATTGTTAGGATTAAGCCCCTAATTTTATTTCTACTGATTAGATATACATAATATATAGCCTATGTCCATCTGGAATACTGTACGTTTCAAACAGTGAAAGAATTTTTCAAATAGGTACAGTGGTTCTGAAGATTACCCTCCACGTACAAAATCGCTCTCTCTTTATATAAGTACTAGCGGCCCGTCCCGACTTTGTCCGGGTTGAACAAAATATTATACCAATAAATATCCAGTTGATAGCCAATAAATTATAAATCTTTTTTTACCTTAAAAATAACCTTAATAATACCTTAAATTCATATTACGTTAGTTAATAATTAAAGTTAATTTTTTAAAAGAAAAAGGCGTGCCGGAGAATGGCCAGATTCGAACCTCTAACGTCAGAACAGAAGCCCACAGCGATAGCAACACGTTAAGGATCGTTGAAGACTTCGGCACAAAAAGTGGTAGAGGACAGTAGCGGTAACAACTGAGATTGTTAAGATTAAGCCCCTAACTTTATTTCTACTGATCAGATATACATAATATATAGCCTATGTCCATCTGGAATAATGTACCTTTCAAACAGTGAAAGAACTTGTCAAATAGGTGCCGTGGTTCTGGAGATTTCCCTCCACGTACAAAATCGTTCTCTCTTTATATATAAATATATATATATATATATATATATATTATCTTTATCAAGTAAAAAATTGGAAATATATTTATATACCTAACAAAATACAAAATAATTTTTTCTAAAAATCCTCCCATAAATTCGAGGTGTCTCTTATCATCCGGGGGTGTCGTATGATCCGAAAAATACGGTATATATATATTACGGGGAATATTTTTTAATATCGTGACGCGAACCGTCCCTTAGACTCTTCCAATTTCGCCAGGTCAAACATGATTCTAGTTAATTACTCAATTACATCAGCTAAGCATACATCTCTGTTCTTCCCCATATCCCATCCGGAACGCAGTATTGGAAGTTGAAACATAGATGGAAAGACTCCAACAAAACACATAATTATTAAATTAGTTCTTTTTCTGTGAATCCAGCGAACATGCGTGACTCCCAGGGAAAAAACAATTATTTTTCCTCACCAAAGATATACCTAGAATAACGAATTGAGATGAGTCGTTTGTTAACGACGGTATTCAAAGAATATACGTACTGTGTACCTCATGCGTAATGTGTTGCTAGCGAATGAACGTGACCAGAAATGTATTGGGATGCGGAGATTTCGCACCGCACAGGTGGAGGTAACTCCATATAGATATTAAAAATAATTATGGATCATGATTACTTATTATGTAGGTACAAAATGTATAACAACAAAAGTTTAACTAAATATGTATACTTAGTTATTTTTTAAAAATTTACGCTCACTCTTCTGGACAGTTTATTTAAAAAACTAACTCTTGCTTTTACCACCTTGCATTTAAAAGAAAACGTAATGGAAAAGAATAAAATCCTTTATGGCTAGTTGTTGAAGCTCTTAATGTTTAACGCTGATTTATACGGAAGTGGGATATTACATTGAGGTTGACAGCTGTTTTTCGGAAAATGAAAGGTGATATCTATTGCACTGCAAGCTCTGTTTTACCTCACAATAAAGTTTTACAGAGGTGAAGAGGATTACTTTGGTAGCAGTAGTGATAATCCCTCTCTATGCTAGGCTAAAAGGTAAAATAATTTATACCTAGTCGTTAAGAAAATATGGATGAGATTTATAAGGATGTTGCCTGGCGTAATCCTGAAAAATATTTCATATATATATATATATATATATATATATATATGTGTGTGTGTGTGTGTGTGTGCACGCGTGACGAAAGCTTTTTTCCAGACTCTAACGAGTTTGCCTGGTTTATTTTTTTCTTTCCTAATGAAATAATGCTGTGCAATTCGCTAGTAGATCGTGTCTGAGTGTCGTCTCATGAGATTAGACTATTCTCATGAAATCAAGGCAAAACACAGCCTTTTATATAGGTTTGTACAAAGTTAATGGACATCATTTAAAAACTATAAAGGGGTTTATTCAAATCTCAGATTTTTAGGTTAATTTTTGTATGAGCACTTTATAAATACTAATGATTTTTCTTTATAGTACGATTTGTACACAGTTTGCTATATCTCCATGCTCACGATCTACATGTTTAATGTCCCACTCGTCTCTTTTCAAAGAGCTTAGATTGTAGCACTAAAATGAACACTTTTCTATAAACTTATGCCTAAATGTGGTAAAATAATTTCGCTTTCTTTATTATAAGTTCATTGATACTTGTATGTTGTTTTAATGGCAGTTTTTTACATTTTGAATGCGCGTTTTTTGAAATTATTAAAATAAAAATAACGCTTCTGACGCTATGAAGAGATAAAATAAAACCTATGTCTAACTGAAATATGAAAATATTTTGGGGCATAAATACATACTTAAATATTGATATACTTTTAATTTCGTTCGTTTCGAATTCGCAATATTGTAGCACTCTCGTGATAATAATAACAATAAAAAATGAACATTCCTTTATTAATTATGTTCATGATCAGAATAATTTAATACCTCATATCACGTATGCAGTAGAAATATATTTAATCTGAGGTATTAAATTTTATATTTAACATTCTATATGCCACCACTTTAGTAAATTATACCTATATTTTCTTAGCTGACACACCATTTCCATTTTCCGTAAATTGCGCGTTCATAACTTTCATTTGAATGATCCGAAGACGCTTAAATACAGATTGCGTGAAAGCATATTTGCATTTATTACCTAACCGGCAACGCCCCTTTAGACATTTATGTAGCACTTTCGTAGATCTGAAGTCGTAAAATGATGAATGCCAGATTTTTTTTTCTGAGTTGGTAAACGTCCAGAGATAGCAGGAAACGTCCATAATTCCTTTTACCCAGTTTTTCATTGTGTTGAATTGTGCCGTGTACAAGGTCATAGACATTTGTAACACTTTTATCTCGAAGGTAAATCCATCTAATCTGTGGCGTAAAATGCCAAGATTTATCTGCAATGCAGATACCTATAACAAATTATGTAATTATCAAAAACGTACCATTTTTTTAAATTTAATTTGCTTGCTGTGTTTCCCTTAGATCTTAATAACATGAGACACATACATTTTCAGAAAAAAAAATTAACACATAAAATGTCTTACAAATTTAAAAAAGTAATTCCAACGTTTTACAATAAACATAATTTTTAATCAATTTTTTTTTTCAAATTCACACGAAATATGCGAATTCTAAAGCTCTTAGAAATTCTAAAAATTCTAAAGATCCTAAAAGTTACAATAAACGTAATTTTTAATCAATTATTTTTCGCAAAGGACCCAGACATATTTATTATTTTCAATAACTCGACGGGCAAATTGTCTTTCGATATTTCCCCTAGAAGAAGCATTTGGTAGAGACCCTGGTACCACCACAGTTTTGACCGAGCTAAATCCAGGAGCGACATCCGGAGGTTTGTTTCCCTCCCCCCCCCCCCATCCGCTGACATCATGGAAAGACTAGATATACTTACAAATTATGCATACATATTATAACATCGCCTATAAAATACAGACTTATAATCCACTTTAAGATATTATTGCAATTCCTGTTTTGAAATTTAGAACCGTCGTGTGTTTAATACTTAAGAAGTCAATGAATACCAGTCATTGAAGGGCACTAAGAAAACTGTTGCCATTTTTCTTGACATGGATGTCGTAATGATGTGAAAAGACATCGCCTCATGAGTCCTGAAGCGAAATCTCAACAACGTCAGAGCTGAAAGACAAAGAATGTTTTCTGTAATTCTACATACATATTACATACATATTACATATATATTACATTTATATGAACCACTTTTTACCGAAAAGAGAATAAAAAATATTTCCTTGTATCCTTTTGGTAAAAATACAAAAAAAAAGAAAAAAATCAAACAAAAAACCCCAAAATAATCCATAGTTTAATCGAGTGGTCCCTTCCCGTGGTGAATATCAGAGTTAAATCTTTAAAGATCTGTCTTCAAAATCAATGTACAACATTCAAGCTCTAAACAGTTCTTTAGGATATAACCTATAAAAACTCATCTTTCCTCCTCGTTTTTCAGGTAATATTTTCCCTCATGGTGTACTTCCTTTACGAATGATGAATATTTGCATTAGATCAAAAACTAGTTTATTGGTGGACAACCCAAAGGTCATACATACTGTTGTACTGTAAACTGATATGTATAACTAACACAATAGCGTCTGTTAAGTTTTAGTGTTTTTAGACAGTGAGTGTCTGTTGACTACCTGTAGAATCGGATATAAAGAATGAAAAGTTTGGCTTACCTTTCATCCAAAGATTGTAGATAACATTTTAAAACTAGTGGTTAAATAACTTCAAACACATGAGTAATTCGAACGTAGACTGGCATTTTTAATTACCTAATTCAACTACCCAATTTCACTACCTTTCACTACCTATTTCACTACCTAATTCAACTACCCAATCGGCTTTGTTACTTAATAGTGTATTACTTATTAGTGAGATTTAATTATTTGGTTGCAATTCCTTCACAGCCTTACGCTATCTTAATTCTTCCACTTCAACAGCTCATATTCAGTTTACAGGCGTGACAGTACAAAAGCATTTATGAAACGAGATTACATAAATAAAGTAAAGTAACGTGACAGGTAAGTAAATAATTAGTTTTCCATGGAGGATAGGGAGAATATGCGAGTGTGACACTAACTTAATAACTAACACTTTGGGATTCAAATAATTGAATTAAAAAATAGAAAAGCATAAGAAATTAAAAATAAATAACCAAAATAACCAAAATATTCCCCCGAGGTTAATGACTCGGTTCGCCCTCCTGACCGGTCGATTGTCTCATTATTTTGGTTCTTTTTCGTTTTTTTGATTTTATAATTCTATTCTATTTTTGATTTCAATTATTTCTACAGAATATTGAATTTATGTTGCGTTGAGCGATAATTACAGATTTCTGTTAAGTTTTAGTCTTTTTAGACAGTCAGTGTCAGTTGACTACCTGTAGAATCGGATATAAAGAATGAAAAGTTTGGCTTACCTTTCTTCCAAAGATTGTAGATAACATTTTAAAACTACTGGTTTAATAACTTCAAACACATGAGTAATTCGAACGTAGACTGGCATTTTTAATTATTTCTTTAATGATGAATGAATATAATAACATGTTGACTACATATAGAACAGAATACGAAATAATAAGAAAAGCAAATTCAAAACAAAAAAAAACGAAATTGTTTTAAAGTTACATTGTTCTCGCTTTCCGTATAATCGCGTAGTCCTGGTAGCGGTATCGTTCCGCCATCTAATGTTAAAATATGTAACTATTCCGTTTTCGACAGTGTCTTCAAATTTGTTTATGCAATTTGACATTTTTTTTCTGGGGTGTCTGGGATTCAAATTCAAAAAGCTCTATGCATGGTATTCTTGCAAATATTGTAAACTGGATTTATAAAAATTCATTCCCGATCACTGCAGGCAATTTCTTTAAAAACTCAGTTCTTAATATGGGATATTTATTTTACCCCCATATAAAAAATCTAATGCGTTCAGCCTCCATCAATGCTGCCTTTGAAAATTGTATTCATTTCAACACAATTGCTACTGCGAGGGCGTTTATGAAGCAAGGTTTTGACGTTTATCATTCTTTTGCCTGATGATACGCGATTAACTCAATAAAAGGTCCCATAAAAAGATCTTAATTAACGACCTGCATTGTTCAATTTGATTTAAATAAATCGGACAGTGAAAAATTTACTTTTTTTTCCATAAGCTGCTAAATTTAGCTTTTAACAGTCATTAGATAATAAAATTTCTCCAGTTTATTATCTTAATATATTTTTTATTCACCTCCAGGCGACGATTTTCAGCAGGTCTCTTTGTGTGGGAGATTCATTTTTGCCCGTTAAAAGGTTTTTGAAATAGATAGAAAGAGAATAAAAGTTTTAACAACAAAAAGAAGGTTCATGCATAAATGACAGAAAAAACTAACTTGAGCATTGCTTTAGTAATAAGAAAAACAGTTGAACGTTTCGAAGCGCAACGAAAAGTTTTTTTTTAGTTGTATCATTTGTTGGTGGTTTCTAAGTTTCCTGTTTTCAACACTTCTGAAATGGTATAATAGTAAGATAAGAGGTTATCATAATATTTGCTTTTAAATGGATAGCAATATTAAAGTTTAAAAGAATTCATTTTGAATTATTTTATTTGAATATTTCTCTCGTTTAAAAAGCAGAAATACAAATGTAATGAGAGGTTCGATAGAGATATAATTACATTTTCAGCAGCCAAAGGCAAATTCAAAAATGTATATGCCATCATCTGTGAATAACGGATTGTATATCTATACACACATACACACATCGCATATATATATATATATATATATATATATATATATTAAAAAGACAGGGATATATAAATAAGAAAAGCGACTTCAAAACAAAAAAGATAACGGTATCGTGCCAGGACATCGTTCCAGGTATATATATATATATATATATATATATATATATATATATATATATATATATGTATGTATGTATATATATATATATATATATATATATATATATATGTGTGTGTGTGTGTGTGATAATATTACTAACTACCTATAATCGCCCATTCTGTACTTCATCTCTGCCATGGTAACCCGTCCTTCTTGTCTTGACGTAAACGCTTCGCCTTCCACATACTAACTTCCTCCGCCAATTCTGGCAACCTCTTTCACCTAATGCTATTTTGGCGCTTTTTTGAGGTGAGACGCGAGCTGGCTCCGAACGGATTAAGATGTGTTAATCTTTACGTAAAATAAACTTCAGTTATTTATGATTTGGAATCATTGTTACGGCCTCGATTGCAGTATTTTTACGAGATGTCCACTCCGGACATTTCACACCTATATATGTATATATATATATATATATATATATATATATATATATATATATATATATATATGTAACGTCCCCCCACTCACCACGGAATCCGGAACACTGCTGTCACGCGAGGGGGAATGCCACAATAGATGGAGTGACAGGGAATCATCTCATGAATCGAAGACATGGCCGGTGTGGAGAAAGTGATTACTCAAGGAAAGAAAATCCTCATATTTGCCTATTAAATTTCTTCATTGAAGGGTCGAGGGCGGCTCACCGCCAAGTTGACATGGCTAGTCTATATATATAAAACAGTTCCGTAACTGACTGACTCACTGACTGATTGACTGACATACAACGCACAGACCAAACCGCTGGACCTAAAGGACTGAAATTTTGCATGGCGATTCTTCTCATATTGTAGGGGTGCACTAAGAAAGATTTTTGAAAAATTCTTCTTAGATATTTTAAAATTAAATTTTTAATCTGTTTTAGCAACTGTTTTTAAGTTTGCATTTAAAATAATAATTTGAGGGTTATAAAATTTATATCACGAGAAAGATCATAAAAATTCCTTTAAAATGAAATCTTTTTCGAATCTTTACCTCCATTTTCTTATTTTCTGATGAATTTTTAAAGATTAATTTTTACAATTTAATTTATTAAATGCTGATCGAGGGATTTCTTTTTCTGGTACTTTAAATAAATTTATCGTCACGTGCATAACAACTAAATAGGCAAAATTTTTTTTTCTTGCTAATGCGTCAGACGATTAGACATTATCCAAAAAAAATATTAAAATACAATAAAAGATATTTGTTCCTCAAACTGTACTATATTAACTGTACAGTATACTTTAGTATGTGCTATTACATTTAATTTGAATATTTTCTTCTACATTATTTTGTCTATAAAAATATTCCTTACGATTATTTTATAAATATATATATATATTTTTTTTTACATCAATTGAATGCATTGATCGTCATATTTATTATAAATGCACACACACGCACACACACACACACATATATATTTGGCATTAATTGCATACATTGACCGTTGTATTTAATTTGAATGTACTCCGTAGGGAAGTGCTGATTTTCAGCTAGTACATGGTATAAATTGCAGACAAAGAAACAGCGCGCAGAAACATATACAACTTCACCAGCACTATGGCAGAGGGGAAAATCCCCGGCTAAGACATTGGTGGATCTTATATAACTTCCTGAGGTCATGGTCATGTGACCCTTAAACTCTTGCAGTGATTAGACAGAGGGCTCCAGGCCAGCTCTTCGGGATCGAGTCTCGTGACCGTTATATAACGTTTGGCGCCTCTGAAACTGGGGTTTAAATGGACATTATATAGATTAACTACTTTAGTTTTTACGTTACTCTTCAATCCATTGTTCTTATAACCGGAGTGCGCAATTAACTTTACGCCAAAGGAAATTAAGAAGAATTTAGAATTTTGAAAGAGTTTTGGGGTTTATTATGTCATACACTCATGGACAAAAAAATTAGCGCACCAAGAAATAATTGCGGGATCGTAACGAAACTGGCAATGAAGGTACATGTCGGGGAGATATGCAAATGATTAGAAATGCAGCGTGATTGCGCATTACGTATAGCCGGTAGAGGGCGTTGAACATCGTACTCTGTGGAGTATAAAACAGGTAACCAAAGCTTGTTTGAGTGTGCTGAATCATTTACAAAGGAAGAGCTGAGATAGACATGCCATTACGCCGTGTTCGAAGACAATATAAGCAGTTGTCGCAGTTTGAGAGGGGGAGAATCGTCGGGATGATGGAAGCTGGGTGGTCAGCTAGACGAGTAGCTCGTCAATTAGGCCGCTCTGATTGTGTTGTGAGGAGGTGTTGGGACCAGTGGACCCGAGAGATGTCATGTACACGAAGACCAGGCTCAGGACGCCCTCGACAGACCAACTGTACAGCCAACTGCTTCATCGGCCGCCATCCAGGCACAGGTAGCACCTTTACTAGGAGCCTCTGTGTCTTCTCGAACCATACGAAGGCGCCTGGCTGAAGGACAGTTGGTATTGCGGCGCCCATTACGTATGCTGCCCTTGACGCCCACCCATCGACGCCTCCGATTGGAGTTTTGCCGCGCATGAGGGAACTGGACTGCAGCGGAATGGAACCAGGTCGTCTTTAGCGACGAATCCAGATTCAATCTCGGCAGTGATGACAATCGTGTTCGTGTGTGGAGAGCCAGTGGTGAACGCTTCAATCCTGCCTTTGCTGTACAGCGACACATCGCTCCCACAGCTGGTGTGATGGTATGGGGTGCCATTGCCTACAATACACGGTCACCCCTAGTATTGTTCCGTGGCACCAAGACAGCCCAGCGGTATGTTCATGAAATCCTGCAACCACATGTGTTGCCACTCATGCAACGGCTCCCAGGACCCATTTTTCAACAAGACAATGCTCGGCCTCATACGGCAAGGGTGTCACAAGAGTGTCTCCGCACTGTTACTACCCTTCCTTGGCCTGCCCGATCCCCAGATTTGTCTCCAATCGATCATATCTGGGATCATTTGGGACGACGAGTTAGGCATCCCACGAGTTTGAACGAACTAGAGGCAAGGTTACAGCAAATATGGAACGAAATGTCTCAAGACATCATGCAGAACTTGTATGACTCAATGCCCGATCGTATCGGACCGTGCATTCGCGCTAGAGGGGGTCCAATGGAGTATTAACTCCTCCGTTCTTTTGCCTTTTTCTCTGAAATAAATTATCCTTTTTCTTTGATTTTCTTATCATTTACTTATATCAAAGTAGTCATGACGTATGTAAAATTTCGTCTCATTTTGACGACTCCTTCTTGGTGCGCTAATTTTTTTGTCCATGAGTGTACATACATACATATATATATATACTAGCTGAAAACCCGCACTTCGCTACGGAGTACATTCAAATTAAATACAACGGTCAATGTATGGAACTAATGCCAAAATAATTATATATATATATATATATATATATATATATATATATATATATATATATATATATATATATATATATATATAATCAATACGACGACCAATGTATACAATTGATGTAAAAAAACAAAAAAATATATTTATAAAAAAATCGGAACGGATATTTTATAGACAAAATAATGTAGAAGAAAATATTCAAATTAAACCTAATAGAATACTAAAGAATATAGTACAGTTAATATAATACAGTTTGAGGAACATATCTTTTACTGTATTTTAATATGTCCAATCGTCTGCCGCATTAGCAAGAAAAAAAAATTGTCTATTTATTTGTTATTGCACGTGACGATAAATTTATTTAAAGTACCAGAAAAAGAAATCACGTGATCAGCATTTAATAAATTAAATTCTAAAAATTAATCTTTAAAAATTCACCAAAAATCCCAAAATGGAGGTAAAGATTTGAAAAAATCTCATTTTAAAGTAATTTTTTAGGATCTTTCTCGTGATATAAACTTTATAACCCTCAAATTATTATTTTAAATTGAAACTTAAAAAAAGTTACGAAAACAGCTTAAAAATTTAATCTAAAAAAATCTAAGAAGAATTTTTGAAAAATCTTTCTTAGTGCACCCCTACAACATGAGAAGAATCGCCACGCAAAATTTCAGCCCTTTAGGTCCAGCGGTTTGGTCTGTGCGTTGTATGTCAGTCAGTGAGTCAGTTACGGAACTGTTTTATATATATATATATATATATATATAGTATCAGAAACTTACTTTTTATTGAAACTAGTATATTGTGCATTCTCTCGGGGGATCCTGTAACTCCTAGGGAATACGTCCCCAGGTTGGAATGCTTCCACTGGAATCTCCACTCGGTGACAGAAGGGAAATAAAATTCCTTCCGTTGACAATCCCGTAAAAGTCCAACCTCTTTTGAGGCCCTCCTCTATGTATGTTGCAAATTATTATTTTATTTTTCTTCTTTCTTCTCTCCTGTTTTATTTTCTGCAGTAGTCCTAGACACAACAACAAAACGAACATATCGTGCATTTTCTATGAATTACGCTTTTCAGTTAATGTATATATCATACATATTCCACTATCAAACTATCCCTCAAAAAAGAAAATATAATCTTCAGGCTATATTTGTAAAAGTGATGGTAGCACATTTCTTATTCTTTGCACGGGGAGCGTTTTAATACCAAAACTTCATAGATTTAGCTTAGCTTTTCTGCTAACAGCTACATTTTATTCTTGAACGATTTAATGTGAATCTCAAATTCACAGATACATCGATCGACATTCAGACATTTTGGTGAAAACCCAAGTAAATGATTTGTGTTTCTGTGTAGGAGGTTTTGTCAGTTTGCCGACTTGGCTTCAGTACTTTAAAACCTGACTGCCTTAATATATACCATAAAGTTATATTATTGTGAATGATTATTTCTAGATAATTATTGTGGAATTTAGATGTTATTGTCAATAAATATCTTTATATACATCCATTTATTCACACACACACACACACACATATATATATATATATATATATATGTGTGTGTGTGTGTGTGTGTGTGCGTACGTGAATGTGTGTGTGTTTAACGAAAGCTTGCTCCTAACTTTCAGATAACGCTTATTCCAAAATATCTTGAAATCTCAGATTTTACAGGAGTCTCCCCCATAGATCACATCCTGCTGAGTACGTGTATTAATATATAATGAAGATATTCATTATCCGAATAATATAGAGGGAACAGTTCTTCCAACACTGCTATTCACATATCCGCCAGCATGAAGACGAATTTAAGCAAATCGCACAATACCATAATGATACACAAGGGAGACGGATCAGAAATTATGTCCAGTAGAACATACGGGTGGGAAGAGAAGAGGAAAACACAGTACGCGTTTCAAAACAACACATACATCAAAAAGACAGCATATCTGTGTGACTTCACATTGCGGTGGCTAAAGCTAAGAACGCTAAAGTTTCTTACCCTCTGGCGTCATGGTAAAGGGAAAGGAGTAGCTTCAATTGGCCCAAAGGCCTGGGGCACCAGAGGGAGAAGACTGACTTAGCCCCTCATGAAGATCAAACAAAACCATTTTTGGAGAACTCCTCCTTGCCACCCATGGTACTTTGGAAGAAGTCTGGGTGGGTCTTTTCACATCAAGCCCAGAAAGTACCAAACGGCCTTCTCGCGCTTCATGAGTGGTCATATAAAAGCACTTGCTTTTCGGCAGGGATAGAAGATCTTCCCGGAGTGCCACTGGTGCTCTGCCGACATGGCCTCCCCTGCCCATATTTTAAATTGTTTGGGTTTTACTAAGGACGAGGTCCTTCTGGACCCTCTACTGATTTTAGACTTTTTGGAAATTTTTGGTTTTATGGAGATTGTCTAGCCTTGCTAGACAATCTGGGATTAGTATTAAAAAAAAACCCTCTGGCGTACTTAAAATGAATATTACTCCGTTTGGCTCCCAGATGTTAGTATTTTAAATCGTCTAGAGTGATACCTATGTATTTTAATGTGCACATGATTTTTAAGTTTAATATAACCCAGACTGAAGGAAGAGAATGTTTCGGCGGTTCGTTAGTTAATAATTGACTGTAAACAGGGCTTCTTTATTACTAATTAAAGTTAATGAGGCGTCCATATGGTATTTCAATGTCAATATTTCGGTAGCCTTTATTACTGAGTGAGGGGTTGCGAAAGTACCAGTGCTTGGGAAGGAATGTCGACAAGTGCCTTAAGGGCTAATATAGTTTTAAATAAGGCTGGTGTTCTTTGTTAGAAAAGTGTATATTGGAATAAATGATTCGTGAATTTTAGGAGTAAACATTTCTTAGTTACACACACAGACACAGACAGAGACACAGACACACACACACACACACACACACACACACACACATATATATATATATATATATATATATATATATATATATATATATATATTACCTGTGTTTATATATCCTATATATATAACCTGTGTTTTCCTGAAAAATGAAGAACATAGTTTAGGCAGTAGCCCAAAAATTTGACCGCCTTTCAAACTACGAAGAAGGAAAGAGAAATAATTATAAAAGGGTATTTAAACCATTATAATGTCAAAAAATGAGACACACAAATTGCTTAGCTCGATTTTAACCTCCCCTTAAGTTGCTAAATTTTAGCTTCACACACGCTTAGGTTCACGTAAGGCAACAGCTTTAATTATCGTTAAAAGCTTTCAATGATGCATATTTCACTAACACGATGGAGTTATTTTTTTCGAAAATAGAGCCAGGAATAGTAATTGAGCATTGTAACGAAGTAAAGGAAAGTGTTAGTTCTATAATATTTAAAATAAAACTCGAGGGCACACAGTTAAAGAGGGCGAAATATAGAAATGCTGTCGGAGCTCTTTATAATAACGACCACACATCATAGTGACAGTTCCTGTACAATGACCGGTGCAAAACGTACCCACTGTAAACGACCTTGCAGATCATTTAATTCCAATACAGCGTACACAATTCACTTCAGCCACACGATCTTTAAATGAGATGGAAAATTATGTTTTATAAACATCTGAAATTTCAGGAAAAAAACGATTTTTGATTATTTTTGTTGGGAAATAACTATAAGAAAGACCCAAAATTTTTATGATGTCATTAATTTTGACCTTGAGTTTTTATTTTAGAAATTATCGGTCTCTTAAACTGTTTATACTTTGATTATTTTCATTTGCCAGTGCTTATTTGATAACAAAGTGAACTACTGGATATACATTGTAATTACACAGTAGTATGGAATTAATTTGAAAATATTAATTTTCACACAAAAAAATGAGTTTATTATAATTTTTTATTAGTTTTCACTAAAGCGATCACTCATTATAACGATCTTTTTCTGTAGAACACAGGGTGGGTGTATTAATAACGAGCAACGACTGTGTTTAAGATATGCATTAATACATATTAAATTATATATATACCATCATACACGTGGTTGATGATCTGTGAGAATATTACGCAAAAGTTCTTAATCATCGTCGCAATCTGAAGTTGGCATACATACCTTCCTAGTCAAAATAACTGTGAACGTTTTGTTAACAATTTCTTCTCTGTCCTCAAATAATACGATCTAAATGAAATAAAATTTTACAGAATTGCTGACTCGCAGACTTACAGTAATGCAATGAACATTTAGCTCGGCAAACGCATTGATTACCTTTAAAGCTGTTATAAATATCATAAATAACATAAAAATGTACAATCGTTTGTTTTATTTTGCTAACATGGGATTTCACCATCTGGCTCTACGAAACGAAGAAAATAAAAGAGGAAATGCTTAACTTGCCTTCCACAATTTTTATTTTCCTTCGGGAAAGTCAAATAAAGGAAAGATTAAGAGCTACAAGGGTTTTTGCCGTTAATGGATTATCTTCCAATTAAGCTGATAGTCCCAAACTAAATTTACGAGCGGAAATTCGTTACTTGCATACACAAGTGGTTTTAATCAGACATTACCCAAATGCGGAGCTTTAAATAAAGACGTGTATCGGAAAACTTTATAACATACTCTTGTTCCAAAAAGTATCAGGTTTAGTTTTTCTCAAATTGATTATTTAATTCTCCTTTTTCGAATGCACTTCTTTTGGTGTAAACGAAAGACGAATGATAGCTAAAATTAAAAAAGAGAAGCGTTCGTGAGCTCGAAACACACTCATATAAATTTTGTCATCAAATTTAATGAATTTTTTTAAGAAAAATTATATAAGCTGGATTGATTCTGTTACCTGGTACTTACATCTTTTTACAGCTGTAATTGTTAAATGACTTGAACACGAGATTGATTGTGTTGCCTGGCACTTACCTCTCTTCAAAGTTATGATTGTTAAATGACGTGAACACGAGATTGACTGTGTTGCCAGGCACTTACCTCGCTTCACATTTGTCATTATTAAATGACTTGAATTCGAGAATGACTGAGTTACCTGGCACTTGCCTCTCTTCACAGTTGCAATTGTTAAATGACTTGAACACGAGATGGACTGTGTTGCCTGGCACATACCTCGCTTCCCAGTTGTAATTCTTAAATGACTTGAACTCAAGATTGATGACTGCGTTGCCTGGCACTTAACTCTCTTCAAAGTTGTAATTGTTAAATGACTTGAACACGAGATTGACTGTGTTGCCTGGCACATACCCCGCTTCCCAGTTGTAATTGTTAAATGCCTTAAACTCAAGATTGATGACTGCGTTGCCTGACACTTACCTGTCTTCACTGCTGTAATTGTTAAATGACTTGAATACGAGATTGACAGTGTTGCCTGGCACTTACCTCTCTTCACAGTTGTAATTGTTAAATGGCTTGAAATCGAGATTAACTGTGTTGCCTGGCACTTACCTCTGGCACTACCCGCCCAGCTTTTGTGACTTGTACTTTGTATGGTGGTATTCAACAAGGGAATCCAATTTACTTTTTTATAGGAGGCTCTCTTCACAGTTGTAATTTTAAATGATTTGAACTCGAGATTAACTATGTTGTCCGAAACTTACCTCTCTTCACAGTTGTAATTGTTAAATGATTTGAACTCGAATCCAAAAATTTATTCTTTATGTTAATGCATTTCTCTGAACACGCACTAATTTTAATCATGATTGGTTGGTATGCTTTACGATCCCGATATTTACGATATTCTTTCAGTCTAAATGCTTGCTGATAAAATCCAAATTGTTTTCCAGAGAGGTAGGCATTTTTACTGTAAACATTAGTCCACACTCACCCAGCTTTTGTGACTTGTACTTTATATGATGGTATTCAACAAGTGAACCCAATTTACTTCCTTATAGGAGGAAGTGAGTATGACAGATTTAGTTGAATAGCTTCCAACTTTTACATTAAATTTCTATACAAATTATTCACGTATCTTAAGTCTGCTATAGTTCTAATTTATGAAGCAAATGTCATGTCGCTACTAAAGCACTGGGAAGAAGAAAAATTCCTCCTCATTTAACATACTTGTTGCAGGCCTAGGGTTGGCAGTATAAACTTTTACTTTTGTTTTCTTATGACAACAGACAAATTACCTCCTGCAAAGCCATTAGACTATTTTTTATCGATACTATTGTTTAACCCTAGCGTCAATGACCAAACACTTCCCTTACTTTCAATGACCGGGTACCGCGGTACCCACATTGAATTTCGAAAGCGGACCGCTGAAATCAGCTTTCTTTCTACCACCCTTTCTATTTAAATGGAACTGTTCTTTACACCCTCGTCCTTGCGGAATGTATGTATCCTGTTTTTACTGAAAAACGAAGTGGCTCATTATTTTCCTCTCGTTTTATGCGTACGTTTCACGTTGAATTGTGTGTAAGAAACGGACGGTTTCTTAGATTGATATTGTATTGCAGTTTACAGTATGCTTTGGGGGATTAATAATGAATTAGTAATTATTTTATTTATTTATATCTATATAAATCGCAACTTTACTAGGAAAAAATGAAGGAATTACAATTTCGACAGTGACAGCACAAACGATAGTGATTCTTCCGAAGACACTACTAATGTATTGGTCACACCATTGAATTCGTTTCAAGCCAAAGATGGAAATATTTGGAATAAAGATCCACCAGTTTATAACCAAACACCAGCTCATAATATTGTTCGTGAAAGAAGTCGAACACACAAATTAACACAAAACTTATTCATCCGTGATACATTCAAGTGTATATTTAAACGTGAAATGGTTGATATGATCATTAGACATACAACTCAGAAGGCTATTACCGTTTACGACAAATATAATAAAGACAATTCAGAAAAGAAACAATTAATATGGACGAAATTAACAGCTAAAGAATTTGATGTTTTTATTGGAATTCTACTAACAGCAGGTGCTAATAATGCCAACACTGATGATACCATAGAAATGTGGAAACCAACGTCGTACCCGCTTTACAGAGCAAGTATGAGTATAAATAGGTTTTGGAATATCCTTCGATTCATTCGATTTTATAATCAAAACACACGACCTGCACGACTCGAAAATGATAAATCTGCTGCACTTCGTGATCTTTGGATCTTATTAAACAATAACTTAGCAAAAAAGTATAAACCATCGGAAAATCTGACAGTAGCTATTTCCATATCATGGAAGAACACGATTCCCCCAGTTTATGCCAAATAAGCCCGGAAAATATGGTTTAAAAGTGTGGTGGATATGCGATGCCATTAATTTTCACCCGCTTTCTGGTCAATTGTATATCGGAAAATCCGGAGGACACCGTGAAGTCAATCAAGGCGAATGGTTCGTAAAAGAGCTGGCTACTCCATACAAACGCTCCGGCAGAAACCTGGATAATTTTTTCGTCACTCTCAATGGCTTAACTATTGTTGTCATGGCGTCTGATAATCGCAGGAACTCTAAAGAGATACAAGAAATATATTCCGACTGAAATGTCACCATGTCAAATAAGAGAATCGTAAAGTTCTTTATTCGGTTTCAATAACGATGTAACAATATGTTCATATGTTCCTAAGTTGAAAATAGCTGTTATATTGCTTTCTACTTTACATCATGATGAAATTATCTCTGGATCCAAGGAAAAGCCAGAAATCATTGCATTTTACAACAAAACAAAATCTAGTGTTGACACGATGGATCAGATGCTTCGAAAATATACCTCTTAGAAGAAAACGAAGAGATGGCCACTTGCGTGTTTTTTTTTTTAACATTTTGGACATAACTGCTCTAGCTGCTTATATTATTTATAAGGCGAATGTCGAAATGCGCAGCCATAAAAAGAATGACCGCCGTTTATTTTTGCGTCAGTTAGGTGCAAACTTGTGTCTGTCATCAATTCAGGATCGGTCAAGAAATATTCAAGCCATGCGACATTTTTCAACCATCTCAGGTGTAGAAAGTAGTAATTCCTCAAACAGTGTATCTCTGCTTGCGATGCCGTCCAACTCCAGTACTACCACAGATTTGAAGGCACGTGATTCAACTGGAAGAAAGTCAGTTGTTGGAGTTTGCCAAGTGTGTGTTTCTGCTCCTAAGAAACTTCGGAGAAAAACGAGAAAATAATGCAAAACTTGTGAAAAACCAGTTTGTGATGAGCTTTCAATCTCAATATGCCAATGTAAAGCATGTACTGAAACGTAATTTTTTTCTATAATTATATTTGTCATGATGATAATAATAATAATAAATAATAATATGTGCTGAAACGTAATTTTTTTCAAGAACTATGTTTTCCGTGATAATAATAATAGTACTAAATAATACTACTAATAATAATAAATACTACTACTAATAATAATAAATAATTATTATTATGTTTGAGAATATTTGTTGCAATAATAATCATGTACTTTTGCTTATAGACGAGAGACAATAATGGGTACCCGGGTACCTGGATATTGATTAATGGTATAAGAAAGTTTGATGCAAAAAAAGCAGCAATATTATTTTTCCTAAAACTTTAAAGTCATATGTCTAGTTCAGATTCATGCAAATAACGAGGATTAAAAGCGATTTTACCAAGGATTAATTACAAATGATAAAAAATACGATAACAATCGCAAAAAGGTACCCGGGTATCTTGTCATTGACGCTAGGGTTAAGTTAAACGTAGTTAGATTCAACACACAGTTTGATGATGGCGACATAGACCTGAATTCTAATATCTTATTATTAGAACTGATGGAATGTTTTCATTTTGTTGAGGACATTAGAAGAGCAGTATTAGAGTTATTAGAATGTTAGTGCAATAACTAAAATACAACTGAGGTTAAATTGCTGTCCCTGTAAGGCAGTTTTATGCATGTCGCCGGTGACACCAATACGGAGAGCTCAAAATGAATGCCATCCACTGAATACGTGAAACTCTGAATGCATTTCAAAGCGAATTTTAGTAATCTCTGCGTTTAACAGGAAACTATTTTCTCTTCTTTTTTTCATGAGATGTGACCCGACTGCGTTTTATGCTAGAAACAATATAGGCAAATTTTGTATGTTAATCTCGGAATGGGTAAAGCAAACAAAGTTAGCAACGGAGGGAATGATGGAACATCTAGTAAAATTGCTGCAGTTGGCTCGAAATTTTCAAGATTTGTGCCGAGATACTAGAGTGGCCTTTTTTTCTTGGTCATAAGAATATCATTGTGAGATCTTATTCGCTTTATTTTGGTCATAAGCATCTCATTGTGAGATCTTATTCGCTTTATCTTGGTCATAAGCATCTCATTGTGAGATCTTATTCGCTTTATCTTGGTCATAAGCATCTCATTGTGAGATCTTATTGGCTTTATCTTGGTCATAAGCATCTCATTGTGAGATCTTATTCGCTTTATCTATGGACATAGACTTGTCAGGCAAACATTTTTGCTATCCTTGTCATTTTAGGTAAGAAATAAATTAGTATCATTAGATCTTGACTCATAAAGTGCCTTTGTGTGCCAGAGTTAAGTTTTGCTTGACTTGGAAACTGTCGGAATCAATAATGTCAACCAGGATCCGATATAGAATTTTCTTTTCAAGCTGAGAATACTGTGCTAAATAGGCAAAACAAAAATATTAATAGGTCCAAATAATTTAGCTGATCACGGAGAGGATATAATAATTATAAATATAAATTTTGGATCGGTGCTAGATATATCTATAGATCAAAAGCTTTATTTCTAAAAAGAAGAATTATATTTTTAATGTCTGACATAATCACTCTATACGTTGTATTAAAACAATAAATGTCAAAAATACTTTTTTCAGGACATGCAGTTATCAGAGGATCGTATTTGTACTAGAAATATAAGTAAAAAATTCGCACTACACGTAGGCTCAATTCTATAAATGTCATACTTGAAAAAAATTTATATCCTTAGAAACTTTAATACTTTACTTCAAATTTCTGAAGATTTTCTTTTTGCGGTTATATCAACCGAGAGAATGACTTACCCTTTTTTATATGCTTCAAATTCAGTTCCTAAATATGATTCGTGAACTGAATTTAGAAGAACTCTACACCCAAGTCACGCTTTCGTCTAACGTCCGCAAACTCAAACATTCACTGGAAATGTCACATAAATATGTTTCGATCTGCCACTAATGCGTGCAGGAAAAGCTGTATAAAATTTTTAAGTAATGAAATATAAAGTGTATGAAATATTTTTATAGGGGGCAAAGGACATCAGTTATTTCTGATATAAATATGTTTTTATTGTGGTTTAAGGCATAAGGAACTTTTAATGTCTCAGCAAATGGGACAAAAATGAGCATGAAAGAAACAAGAATGGAAATTGCTTAGTTATTTATATATTTATTTAGTTGAAATAAATGCATTGGCCCGAGGTAGCTTAGTGGTAGACCGTTGGGGTTAGGGACTGTGGGTGCTCGGTTTGAATCCCGACAAACTCCACTAAATACAGGGTGGTCATAAAAAAGCCGACATCAGGAGGGCGACAACATGAGGTCTCGTACCTCCTCCCACTCTCACCTAATCGAAGGACTTTATGGAATATTTAACATGCCCATATCTGGCCTAGACACAAAAGTACAGGGTGGTCATAAAAAAACTTTGCCGATATATGGACCTCTAGCGGCTGTTTCGTTCATTCGATCGAAATGAGATTTCAGATATAGTTATTCAGAGGTGTGAGCTCATGATCTTGGGAACGACAACAAAGTGGCGCTCGCGGTTACGGTTATAGGTATAGAAACTCGAAATTTTCGAATGGCAATGCCCTCTTTTTTCCGTCGCAAACTGTCCAGCTCATGCGAAAAACCCAAAGAGCATTGGAACGCTACGTGTATCACAAAAAACGGACACGTTATGCACGTACAATAAACAGCTCTGCGAAAGGCTAACAAAAAAAAACGATGATGGCAACTACGTGGGAAATGTGCAATCCTAATAAAAGTTTTTTTTGAGCGATCTGTGTTGTCATCAGTGATTGGTGTCTTGCCTCTGTCATATGCAAATTTCCTTCATGCGCCCCGATCGTGTTTTTGTAGGACGTTCGCAGAGCTATTTTTTGTGCGTGTATAACGTGTCCGTTTTTTATGATACATGTACCGTTCCAACTCTCTTTAGGGTTTTCGCATGCGCTGAACATTTTGCGACGGGAAAAAGTGGGCGTTGTCATTCGAAAATTTCGGGTTTCTATACCTATAACCGTAACCGTGAGCACCACTTTGTAGCCGTTCACAAAATCCCGAGCTCATACCTCTGAATAACTATATCTGAAATCTCAGCTCGATCGGTTGAACGGAACGGCCGCTGAAGGTCCATATATCGGCAAAGTGTTTTTGTGACCACTCTGTACTTTCGTGTCTAGGTCAGTATATGGGCATGTTAAATCTTCCATAAAGTCCTTCGATTAGGTGAGAGTGTGATGAGTTACGAGCCCTCCAGATGTCGCCACTGGGGATCAAAACTGCTGTGGTACCTGGCCAAGTGGGACTCGGACCGTTGTGGTGCCGTTTTAAACCGGAGCGGTGTTTCTCTTCCCGTGGCCATCAATAGACCCGGTCTAGAGTTAGCCTGGTGTCCAAAAAAATATTAAAAATAAAGGCACTCAGTTTGACATAGGTGAGGTTTTGTCACTAATTTTAAAAAGCAACAAGAACAGCAAAACAGATTTCTTGTGGTTAAAAACGTAAAAAAGTTTCAACGTAATGCGTAAAAAAGAGTGTTTGAAAACACAGAAAAAATTGGAATTGAGAAAAATATATGCAAATTCCATACTTCAAAAGGTAAGGTCTTTTGTCTATATAAAAAAAGAAAAACAAACAAGGCCAAAAACAAATGATTTCACATAGTTTGAATCGTAAGAAACTTTTGATTTTAGAGTGTTTCACGAAGCCTATGAAAAATGAATTACGAATATATTTCTCGGAAATAAATGCATACATAACTATTCACACAAACCTATATATTATTTATGACTTGCAGGAAAGTTGTGAAAAACTCAAACAAGAGCAAACAACAACTTTTAACTTCTCTATTGGTGGTTTTAAGAAGTTGTTTGCTACTATACATTATTTTTTTAAGAAAAATTTGCAAAACAGGACTTTTCAAGTGTAAAAAATATTTTTCTGCATTTCTTATCATTAAAAATGGCTAGCGAGTTTCATAGCTAAAGTAAATTCTTAATTCTCTTGGTAGGATTAGATTTAATTACAAATTTTCACCTGAATTCAAATGAATAGGTTTGATTACATAATGTAAAAGTTATATTATCCACGATATCATTCTATATTTTTCATTAACTAACTATTTACTTTACTTTTATATCTTCTTTATATATTTTACTACATGTTAAAATTAAAAAAAAAAGCTTTAAATATGTTTAGAAATTCAGATTATTTTCTTTCATTAGAATACTTCTTCAATTATTATTAAATGGTATTCCTTCTTTCCTTCAAATAATATTCAAGTCAAATTATTTCATACCATCTTTTTTTTTTTTAAGTTTTAAAATGCTTAGTTAATATAAATAAATAAATATATATATATATATATATATATGTGTGTGTGTGTGTGTGTGTGTTTGTTTGTTTGTACAAGTCCCTTGCGTGGTGTAGTTGTTAGCGTTCTGAGTTGACACGCAGTGGGCATGGGTTCAAATTCCGAATAAGGTTTGGTCGTTTCCGTGTCATCCTCCTCATTGGGTGCTGCATGTGTTTCAAACAAGAATAATTATACTTAAAGTTATACAGTTAAAATTATGTCTTAAATAATCTTCAAAATCCCAGAGGTTAAATAAAAAATTAAGTTCATACAATGGCCTTTAAATCATATGCTGTGTTGTAAACCTTAAATCATTCGTATCTCAAATACTAATTATGGTTCAAAGGGCCGCTACTTCATTCTTATTCCAAATCCTTATTTATATTAATTTCTATTTTTAAAATATTCTTCCTCCCACAGATCTTATTTAATATAGGGATCTTTGCATGACATCTCTTTACGCTGTAGACATCCATAGATACGGTCGCAGTGACACCACTTTTCTCTCAAAGATCTGCAGAATAAGCGACTGCCATAGAAACGGATCCATACGTTTCTATTTTAAGATCAGCTAGCTCCCTTTTCTGGGCCCACACATCCGGGGAACATCTGGACACAAAGACAAATTTTTAAGCCGCGTAACATAAAAGATTTCCATTACGGCGGGCGTAAACTTATACGACGACTAAACCTGTTTACGTAAATGCCATATAAACAACAACAACAAAAGAAAACATCCAGGGCTATATTCATATGTATGAGTTATTTTTAGGGATAAATGTTACATACGGATAATTCCGAGGGATCAAATATAGCCTAATTCAAGTTCTGTTTACGCCCACAACCTTGTTTTTCAATGACATAAAAATTGAATAAAATATCAATTTTCTATTTCGCTGCTGGTTCTTGAGCAACAACCTGATCTGTTGCTATAGAAACTCATTTCTTTTTCGCCTATTTTTAGGTTTTTCTGGAAATATTTCCACAGATTAAGTGAGATGAAGTTCGAGTTGGGCAGAATGCGTTCTCCGAAAAACATGTTGCATTGCGGTAAAAATTTCTTTTCCTGTCAACAAATAAAGTTTTAAAACGTATATATATTTCACGAGTGGGTACAATCAGAAAATGATGATAAAAATAGACACCCACTTGATTTTGAGTGTTTGTGTTTTCAGAGGGACTTTCTAAAGAACCTTATTTATTTTAATATATTATTTTTGGCACCGATTATATCTTTCTTTTACCGATAGGCATAAATAATTTAATACTTGGTAAGAATGTAACTGCCCAGAAAATTAAAAATTAAATAATCACACTCTTTTTTTTATTTCAACGTCTATCTTCCTAAACAAGACATTTCGGAAATATACATTTAAAATCTGCGGTTAGAATACCGAACTAAAATATCCACATCCAAGGGGGTTTGAAAACCTGCAATGTAAAACACATGCATCAGATCTAATAATACATCTCTGAAGTCCTGAATGCTGCATGCAACTCCTTTTTAACTAAGGATTACGTTCCAGAATAACGGTCCTCCGGAAAGAAAAAAATCAGAGTCCGTCGCGAGTTATAATTTTGGCAGCGCTCCAAACGCAGTGGCAGCAAACAGTTAAACAGAAAAGTACAAAATGCGTCAAAAAAAAGAAGAAAAAAAAGAAAAGATGTAAGCAACGATACGTAATCCTACGTTTATAACCCGCGGTAGATTCGTTAGTAGAGACTGCCTGAAATAAATATATATATATATATATATATATATATATATACCCAACAAACACAGAGGCATCGGGCCGGGGCCGGAAGATTCCGGCCAGCCGATTTCTCCATTGCCGGGCCGGCGCATTAAGTCAGTATCGGATCCGTCACGGGAGTGTCCTCTCGCCCGCGACTACCCCGTCGAGTGCCGGGCCGCTTCCGGTAACACTGAAGCTATCGTGAATCCGACTACGAACCGCGAGGCAACCGTGAGGTACCCGTCAATGCGGACATAAAACCACAGTATTGCCGGAGGGTGACGGGCCGGTTACGGGAGCAACAATTAGTGTCGATAGGCAATCAAGTACCCATCTCGCAACCAGCAAAGCGCCGTGGATCAGGGCTACTCGCCAGTAGTGAGCCGTAATCGGAATACCGTCAGATTTTCAAAGTTTTTCGTAGAACCCTTCCTTTCAAATGCTTTTTATTTTTATTAATGAGATTGTTTATAACCTTTATATATACTATGATCTGATATCTACCCTTTCACTTAATTTTTTTCTTGTTCTCCATGTAGAACTAGTATTTATATTTTTAACTTTTCCCTTTTTCTCGTGTATTTTCAGGTAATAGCAAATATTAATCTCTGCTATCACCTAAAATTTTGTTCAGAATAATCCCTGAAAATCAGGAATTACCCGATTATATAATCTTAATTTATATAATTTATTTGAAAATGATTAAAAATTAAAATTGATTGTTGTTCAATGTTTTATGAATTTTATACAGTCATTTTTTTAGTATCTGACAAGTGAAAAAAATTTTCATTGTTTTGCATATCAAAGAGTGATTCGTTGTTAAATCTTAGCTGTTCAAGAAATATTTTGTTTTGAGACATCTTCAAATAGGTCTTGAAAAGTTTATTCTTTGGAGATAAAAAATAATAATATTCTGTCATCCTACAGTCTTATCATATTGCTGAATATGATAAGACTGAAAATTAAACATACCTTTCGGTCATTGTCCAATGATGGTATACTTAAAAAAAGTTTAAATTAAAGAAAATCCCACACCGTCGAGCAGCGGAGAGATAGCAAATCTGTTGCTTCTAATCTCCCTGGTGTAGGAAAGCTTACACCGAGTCCAAGAGACCCCGCCGTAAAAAAGAATCACAGACAAAATCATGCTCAACCGACAGCTGGCTCAAAGAGACGCCCATACATTCTGTGAGTAGAAGCGGGAAAGGAGTAATGACAAACAGAAAAAGATTTCTCCCCCTCCACGTATTTCATACTACGGATGTGTCCGCTTCTAAGTCCCGCCATGGCCTAAAATGTTCAACCCCGAAGTAGTGAACTGAAGACAGTAACTGTGTCGAAATATAATTGGCATAAATAGCGTGCGCCAAATTTTCGCCAACACTTAGATGACCGAAAATCGGCAATCTGTGTACGTCATGATCGCACGCTCGCCAAACGTATTTTGTCCCTAGCTCGCTGAACTTACATTTATATGTGTAGTAATTTACAGGGACATCGAAAAATTTAAAACAGTATTTTTGGGGGCTGGGATTGAAAAAAAAAAAACTCTTCGGGAATAAATGTCTTTTTGAGTCCGTAGACACTTTTCTTTTCTTAATTTTTATTTTTATTTTCTGGAAATATTTTTTTTTAAACTTTGAGCTTTCTTGTGATCAAAATCTTTATGCTTAAAAACAAATACTTAGAGTCTGATTTTTCAGCTTGCATCAAAGTATTTTCAGCTACGGCTTAAAATAGACGAAAAGTTAAATCAATTTTATAGACTAAATTAGCCATGTTTCAGAACTTCAATAATGTGAAATACTACTTTTCAAGCGGGAAAAAATCCTTTTATGTAGACGGTCAGCTTAAAGCGTTAAAAATACATATTAAATAAAGATTAAGTTAATAAAAAATTATAAAGATTTTTTTTTTCTTGAGGCTTTGAAATTTTTTATAACTTCTCGTTGAAAGCTTTTAATGGATGGCTCTCTGAACCCCTTGAAACGATTTAATGAATGCCACTGGCCTAATAATTTTTAAGAAACTTAGAATTACATTTTCTCATTGTGGAATGAATACATGTGTAGGGGGGACTTGCTATAGATAACAAGAGAAACTACAGAAAGCCTGAAATAAATAGGAAGAGAGGAAATATTTACGTGAAAATAAAATTAATGACTACCGAAGATGGGAACATCTATATCTATCAAAATTTTCTAAATTATCTGCCAGTGTAAATAGCATCATTGTTCTTAATATATATTAAGCACATTTGCGACCGTTTCAAGATAAAAAATCATTAAAAAAAATTGCTTTCTTTACATGTTTATTTTTTATCAGTGATTTCGCAATTTTTCTTTTTAAAGTCAAGATGTTGGTATTAAAATGTTGTTGTATTGATATTAGGAGTTTAGATGTACAGAAGGTCGTTCGCACTTTATGGAAACGATTTTGAAATTTAATTTTTATGTATAAATGTCGTATTTTTTTCGGTTATTTGCTTCTATCTGATAGCCATGGTTCTTTACCATGGTTCTTTACATGGTTCTCTAGCTCGAATTTTCCATGAAAGTAAACTTTTTCTTAGTATTGTCATGTGAATTTTATACCATTCCTGTTCGACCGTTTTCCAAAGTCCGTTCAGTGTTCTTGGATGCCGTTTTCCTAAGGATCGTTTTAATAAACCGAAAGCGCAAAAGTCCATTGGAGAAGCGTCAGGTGATTTTACAGGTATATCATTAAATGGGATACACTTTATTCCTGGATCTGATTCTTTCTTTGCTAACTAAGCGACAGTTGATTTAGACGTGTGACTTGAGGCTTTGATCATAATGAGCGCAACTTTATCAATTTCCTTTCCATATAAGGCTGAAATTTCTTCTTGAAAAATGGATTCTAAAATATTCTTCTGATAGTAGAGGGAATTGATTTTGGCTTTACGTGAGACTGTTTTGATTTTTAATTTGCCGTTGTAACAAAATCGTGCAACTATCAAGAATCCCTTTCGGAACTTTTCTGTACACTGACGAAGCCATTTCGTATGGTCATTCCCGTCAGTTGAGCAAAATAAAATTGATCTTTTTTTTATTACTGCCACTTAAATATACCCATGCCACATCGAGTGTTACCATAAATTTCAATTTTTTAGCAGCTAAGTGTTTGACATATAATTTTCTACACTTTGTTTTCTTTTCAGCATTATGCTTTGCCAAAATTTAAAAGCATGGTATATAAAAAGTTCTTTTTATCTTCTAATTATTTAACTTCAAATCATTACGGAATCATTTTACTTACAGTGCCAGAATACATTCCTAGTTTCGATGCAATTGATCTTTGAGGTAGCGGATTTTTTTTAGGATCAGAGACTTCCCTTTCTTGATATTTACCTGAGTTCGAACAGTCTTAGGATGAGGTTTCGCGGTCATGTTTTCATTTTTACTTTCAGTTAGACTTGTTTCCCTTTCAAATTTAATGTATTATAAATGCCTTTTTTTTAAATGCCATAACCGCGATTTTTAGACCGCTTTATAATTTGTTAATACAAATATTTCCCCTCGGAAAGCGCAGTTACGTAACCTTCGATCTATCTATCAATTTTATGGGCCGTTTTCAAAATAAATCTTTCATTTTACATTCCAATCAAAACAAAACAGAAGTAGGCAATTATTCTGAAGTTGCCAAATTTTTATCTCAAAATGCAAACGGCAAAAATAAAGTTCACAATCGTTTCCATAAAGTGCGAACGACCTTCTGTATAAATGAGATAGTCATTTTATTTAACTGGCATCTGTTTTTCGACTGTAAAAACGGAGAATGAGTTTTTTAAGTCTTAAATCTTGACAAAAACTTTCACATTGTATTAAAGGAGTGGGGGTGGGTAAGAAAAATACTTCGGATTAAATCCTTCACCGATTTAACTTGCTTGCGCTTGACGTAGAGAAAGACATTTTTAGTGACTCATCCACAGTAATTAAACTTAGTGCCTCGATCATTTATTTTTTCCAGCGCATCAGCGACTAGGAAAGTATGTATTATAATTATTGTATGTTACCTAACTGCATATATTGATCTTATAAGTAAAGATAAATTGGAAGAGAATCACTATTCTTGGCTTGCACTAAAATATATTACCTTTTGGAAACTTTAAATAGTTACATTCATTAATTTTAAGACCAAAAATCTTAAATAACATCTTACAAGTCCAGTTCTTAAAGAAATTCATTTTTTTTACTCAAAAATATTATGATCATTACAGATTTTTTTTTTCCCTTTTTTAAAAAAAATATGATTTAAATTAAGCCCATGAATAATAATCTGGAGAAGCCATGTTAAAATAGGCACCTAATTATTTAACCTTTGCCCCTGACAGACTGTCCAGCGAGTCACAGCAATAGCGAAAATAGCCGTCTGTTTTTTAATGTGTGGGAAGAAATTACCATTCTTCTCAGAAAAGGGGCCATCTACTGCACCTGCAACAAGGAGTGTCCACGGGGAGGGAGAGGGAAAACGAGTTCTCAGAAAGAATTGGCTTGAACCATTTTAACCTTTAGCTTACGGGGCCCATTTTTCCGATTCTCTCTTTAGAACGGGAAATTTCATATCCCCTTTGTAAGAACGGCCATTAAGGGGTTATATATATATATATATATATATATATATATATATTCATTCTGCGGCCAGTATTCTTGGAATAGATGCTATCCCACCCCGTAAGGAAAAGGTTAAGACCCCAGAATGGGTGTGTGGGAGGACAAAGGGAAGAGCCTGGGTGGATAGCTACTGTAGATTTTTAGGTTCGATTTCGGTACGGGGAAAAAAACTGTCCGAGTGAAATTCGGAGCAGATCCGATGAAGAGTGAGGTCTCTCCCTTAAAGACCATTTGGATGGTCTTAGTTGAGTAATTATCTCAATAAATTATTACTACCATTAACTAATTTCGCTTAAAAAGCCGTTTATTACCGAGTTTTCACCGAAAAGTAGTAAAAAAATTTTTTTCACATTTATTCGCTGATATCGGCAAATTTCGCACCTATTTCGTAAATACGAAAATTATGTATCCCTATTCATTGTACTCGGTGACAGTGATACATTAGAACTAAGCACTATCGGAGACTAAATAGATGCCGATGTTTGGCACGTAAAATAAAGTGTCTCTCCTTGTTTACAAGTCATGGGCGAATGGAACAGATTTTATTTAAATTTTACCTGTGCGAAACTCTTAGTAATTTTTTTGAAAAAAAAATATTTATCTGAATCTGAATGTTTTTATCTGTTTATGAAAAATAATAAGCAATGAGGAAAACGTTTATGTTCTTCTAACTTTAAATAATTTAGAAAATATTATATGACTGGAAAATTGTCATTCAAACTGAAATATGAAATTTTCTTAAAAAGCATTTTTATTTTCATCAAGTAAGTGCAGCTGTGAAGGTGAGGACTTACCTCACAAACAAGAAATATGCAGAAGCCTTGTATGAAGAAAATAATTAGTAAACTATTTATTTACTAGCACATTAAAAGCTACTAAAATACTCTCAACATTTACATACATACAAACACAATTTCTAATTTAATTTCTGATGAGATGGACTTTTTTGTATGAAGCGTAATCGGAAAATATGAATACTGTTCATATCAATGTGTGTTAGAACTTATAAAATATTTGTATCTACATTTACATATACGTCGATCAGCTATGTGAAATTTATTTGCAGTCATCAATATTTTTATTTCATTTCCTCGAATCATTCTATATTGTTCTATACATAACTAGGTATAAAGTATGCGTATAAATACTGTTAAAAATGACGAATAGAATTCAATGTACCTCAATATTTTAATAACAATATTATGACTGTATAGAGTTATAAAAAGGTATATGTTTTTAGTGTTTAATCTGTTAAATACTTATTGAAATGCATTCGGACTCTATTTCATTTAAAAGAGAACTGTCACTCGAAGTATTTTACTTTACACAATGTATACGTCTATCTTCTAATAAATAAAAATGGTCGTGTTATTCATTGCAAAATCAATATACATACCCCCCTACAAAAAATATAAGGCGCTGAAAATAAACAAAAATGGTCATGTTTATATAAAAAATGGCTCCAAGTCCAGCGCCACGAAATTTTTAAATCATGAAATAATTATCAACACCATCACCAAAAAATTTGAAGTTCAAATAAGTGTAACCCAGCGGTCTACCAAAAAAGGAAATAAAGCGCCTAACAAAATTGATCTTCGCGGAACGCAAGGGTTGCGATGTATATCGCAGAGAACCAGATAAATAATCCAACATATATAGATAAAAAATTTATACTAAAATAGACAAAAAAAAAAAAACAGAAATCAAGCACTCTGGGCATCCACGCACCAACGGCAAGATTCTGCCGTTGGTGCGTGGATGCCCAGAGTGCTTGATTTCTGTTTGTTTTTGTCTATTTTAGTATAAATTTTTTATCTATATATGTTGGATTATTTATTTGTTTTTTCATTATGGGGATATGAAGCTTCTGCGCTATCCTCTATTGAAAATGTTTTCTTTGCAGGATATGTTTTATGTTATAGTGATTTAGCAGTCTATGCTTGAATTTTAATTTTGTTTATTTCTATGGTTTACTTTTTAAAAAGCAGAGAACCAGAGTTTGAAATGAAGCGCCCTATAGATGTCCACCTTGGCATCCAAGAGAGTCTGCCGAATAGTCCGTCGTAATAAAAATGAAAAACGAATTTAGGCAGGTACTACTTTTTCCTCTCTTGTGCATAAACAGAGGCGAGATAATTATCCATTTGTAAGTGGATGTTTATTTCATTTCTGTAGGAGTTGATGAAAAATGTATAAGGAAATTACCTTTTCTTCTGTTTTTTTCAGCTTCACTGGAGCTTAGAACGCTGACTCCCCCCCCCCCCCACACACACACACAGACACATACACAAACAACAACAACAACATACACACACGCCCATGCTTGTTTAATGATAGCATTGCGATCCTTTATTTGAAAAGCATTGTGTACCCGTTTGTCATTATAAGAAGTCTCATGTTTTGAACAGCTTTTGAAGCTTAAAGAATTGGAAATCAGAAGGAAACACGTTTCATAAATTCCCTCAAACATCAATATCTAAGATAAAATGGAATAGAAATATACATATATTTAACCAGAAACTAAGTTGAGCTCAAAATATTCAGGTTATAAATGCAGCCCTATAACAAAAAGTCGTTAGCACTTTATGGAAACGATTTTCAGAGTTATGTTTTATGTATAAATGATGTAATTTTTGCTGCGGTTTGCTTCTATCTTATAGCTATGGTTCTTGACAATAGGTCTAGCTCGAATTTTTCATGAAAGTAAACTTTTTCTTAGTACTGTCTTGTCAATTTTACCCCATTCCTCTTCGACCGTTTCCCAAATTCCGTTCAGTGTTCTTCAATGCCGTTTCCCTAAGGACGCCAAAAATAAATTACAATATCGTTTGCATAAAGTGCGAACGAACTTCTGTACTTCTTACATAATATAATCTAACATGATAACATGATATATATTATGCATATATGACATAATTTAACCGAAATATTATATTATGTCATCCTTATACTTTTGACATAATACAATTTTTACATACAAGGAAAATTATGTGAATTTCCCGCGTAAAAGAAGTTTCACGAAAATGAAATAAATATTTCTGAAAAGTCTCTTTAATTTAATCTTCGCCTTCCCTTTCAAATCCATAATTCTGATGCATATTTCTGTTACTTATGCTGATTCCCACCCAACCGTCACCGGCCCTAAAGAGCGTAAACATTAAGGAATTCCCCCGTCGGAGATTCGTGGGTCACCCGACAACGGTACGGTTCATTTCCCCCGAGCCTATCGTTCTACCGGCACCTCCAGCACCGGTTCGTCAAGTTGCCGTCAGACTTGTGTTTGTTGGGTATATATATATATATATATATATATATATATATATATATGTGTGTGTGTGTGTGTGTGTGATAATAATCACAATGGGGAATTAGCTGCGTACAACTTATTGGAGATGCAATCTGCCGAAGTGTTCATCAAACAGATGCAGTCCCTCATTGGGTGATAAGAAAAGCACAGACATGGAGCCAGAGAAGAGATACACATATTACGCAGTCAGTGAATAACTAATAACTAATAACCCGAGGAATAACTAATTGCTAGATCATGCGTTTGCTAGATCTGCGTTCTGTTAAGAAGAGAGAATTTAAAAACAGGACTTATTTATTATATACTGATTTAACGAGGCCTTCGGTTCCGACTAGATATATGTGGATGTTATTGAGTTCAGATATTTCCCATGCCTTCTTAATGATCTGCAGGACCAATATAAATTATTACTTAAATTACTTTTAGGTCTCAATTTGGAAGAGGGACCGTGCTTTATTAAAATAATAATTAAGAATACGCATTATATGTAATTTAATAGGAGGACGCGTTTCTCTTTCTCTCTCTCTCTCACACACACACACACACAGAGAGAGAGAGAGAGAGAGAGAGAGAGAGAGAGCTGTTATGACTCTTTTGGGAGTATGTTGGCCAAAGGCTTTAACTCCTGTGATGAGTATACCCACAATCTTGATCGTAAAAATGGTTAGTCCAGGTTTTAAGATGAAATTATTTTACAATGTGGATTATTGTGCTGAGTTAAGAGAAATCAAATTTAAATGAACTATTAACTAGGAGTAGTTAATAAAAAGTTAGAAAACACAGGAAATATTTTAAATTAATTTTAATATTTTTTAAAATTCTATATTATTTGTATTATTTATAAATTTTATCTTGATATTTATTTATTTATTTTCATTAACACTTTTATTTGTTTTGATTAAATAAAAAGAAGTACACCCTCAGAAAAGACGACAGGAAAGAAAAAGTACCTTTAGGAGGCGATAAAGAGATAAACAATTGTCCCAACGTTTGAAAAACCAGTAGAAAAAGTCGAGTTACGTGTGAATTATATATATTTATATATACAAGGTCCCACCTATATCCGTTACAACTGCCTTAACTTCTAAGCGGTGACAGCTTAGGCCATAAAGTTGGTGACTAGGTACAGTAAAAGGGCTATGCGCTAATCTGTAGCTTCATGGTGCTAATCTATGAGACAACTTACAGCGCCATCTATCGGCAAATTTTGGAATTAGCGATTTTATCTCAAAAACGGTAGGACATACGGGAAAGAAATCAGTTACAAAGTTGTTGAGTATCATCGAATTAGTCAGAAAAGAAACCTCATGCACATGAATACTCAAAATAGAATGTAAAAAAATGAACATTTGTATGGTTGTGATTTTCAAAACTATGGCGTCGTGAAACACGAACGAAAATCACAAAGACCAGAGAATCCAGTCCAGAGAGAAAATGTGTATAGTGGCTAATGGAGAGTATTTTCTGCAAAGTAAATAAACGATCCTGACGACAGGGAAGTGTCTCAGTTTCTTTCCTCCACTCTTTATGACATGACAATTTTCGAAATCGTGACCAAACAAATGTTCATTTTATACATTCTGCTTTAAGTATTAATGTACGCAAGGTGTCTCTTCTTACTAAATCGATGAGTCTGAACAACTTTGTAATTGATTTTTTTCCCGTATTTCGTTTATGAGATAAAAACGCTAATTCCAAAATTTGCGTGGTGATGGCGTTGTGAGCTGTCTCATCGAATAGCGCATAGCCTTTCTACTATATCTAGACACCAACTTTATGGCCTAAGCTGTCACCTATTAGAAGTTAAGGGGGGTGTAACGGATATAGGTGTAAACCCTGTATATATATATATATATATATATATATATATATAATATATATATATATATATATTATATATATATATATATATATATATATATATATATATATATATATATATATATATCTATATATATATATATATATATTATATATATATATATATATATATATATATATATATATATATATATATATATATATATATATATATATAATATATATATATATATATAATATATATATATATATATATATATATATATATATATATATATATATATATATATATATATATATATATATATATATATATATAATATATATATATATATATATATATATATATATATATATATATATATATATATATATATATATATATATATATATATATATATGTGTGTGTGTGTGTGTGTCTAAGTAATATAAGGCATAAGACGGTTGTTACAAGTCACATCTCAAATCGTTCAAGACAGGAGGGCAAAACTTTTGTTGTTAAACGCAACAGAGTACTAAAATTCATGTACAAGACCGTAACATACCTCCATGTGGAAACCGCATGCCATCCATTTTCTGTCTTTCAGTTTAAAAATGTTTGAGTCAGTGACGTGGCGTGAACCTGCCTTACACAGCAGGACACATAAGGTTTTATATCCGCAAGAATATAAGTCTGTAATAGCTGATTTAGGCCCTGTTCACATATAATCCACCAGCGTCAGCGTTACTTGCATTGAACTGTATTTAACCAATTACAAACCTCCAAACAATTAGCCACGAAATTTTTAAGGCCTGTGATTGGTTTAAAATATGTCAATACGAGTAACGCCGGCACTCTCGTATTCTAAGTGAAAACGTCCTTATACTATATTTTTTCTATCAAAATTAGTGTAATCAAGATGCGGTGTAATGCATGTGTTCAGAAATGTTGTACTGCAGATTCGCTACGAGTTAGAAACTTTCACAGATAAGAAATTTACATCATCTTAATGAGAGGTAGTTTTACTTCCTGTTAATAGTAAAAATTAGGTTGACATAAAGAGAGATATTGCGAGCATAAAGCAATATTGAGAGCATTCAAATGCTACGAAAACTTGTTGATTGTCGACCGTGATTTCATTTGCATCCCATAATTGGTTTTAGCTCAGAGGTTGATTGTTCCTTTCAGGAAGCCAGATGTTTTTGCTACTTAATTTTTCTCAGTAACGTGGTGAAACAAAGACAATATAAGGTACCATACTCTCGGTGCAGTTTCATGCAACGTCACTGAAGGGCACAAAGGGACGCAAACACTGATGTCATGCGTTTTACACGCGGAGCTTAAGTATGCCTCTACAAGTTTTAGAAATATATGCATTTAAGAACAAACATTTTGCTCTTCGTTTTTTCCCGAGATGAGATGTGACATGCTGCGTGCAACTGCAAAATTTTACATTGATAAAATGCCGTCTCGTGACATAAATTTCTAAACTCTAATAAATGACGTAGAGTTTGGAAATTTCTTAAACCAAAATAATGTGCGATCTTTTGGTTTAAGAATATATGTCATGATGACATCATTCTTGCAGACCGAAATTTTCTTTCGTCCGGAGACTAAAGCTTGTTCATACTGCTTCCGGAAGGTAGCGTAGCTTTACTCCATTGTTGACATAACCTGTGATTGGTTTGTCTTATCACGTGGTCATTGCTTTCATCTCTGAGTATGAATAAAATGTGTGTCGCTGGTGAAACTTTCCGATCTTGAAGCAAAGTGAACAAGACCCAAGGACACGCAAAAGACCTTAAATTTCCAGTATCCCATGTTATCAAGTTTCGCAAGAGAAAATGTAATGCGTGACGTAATATCAAAATTTTATTCCCTGCAATAATTTTCTCTAATACTTGACAGTAATTAAAATTTACTACCACAAGAGCCACGAGTTAATTCAGTAGTGTTATTACCGCGTGTAACATAATCGCGATATATGTATATTTACCCTTTTGTACGACTTTTCAAAATTTAGTAATGATTTATGAATGATGTTCACACGAAACAATTTTATGCTTTTTAATCACTATCCCTCCCGGCCCGGAAATGTCAAATCGGGCCAGATCTAGTGAAGAAGACACCAGACGTCTTATAGTCGCAATAACAGACTTTCTGCGAGATCAGCTGGGAACTAGGACAGACTTTGTCCCTGAAGACAGAGACTGTCTTGAAATCGCTATCCAGTGCTTGGAGATGGCTTACGGACTCGACCCTGACGGGTATATCCAGTTGAGATTTTCCCGACCATTGCTTGATATCTTCACCCAGGTCACAAATCCCGTTCCTGTTAAAGACAAGCTACGAGCGGATGCTCTCAAGGATGAAGGCAATTCTTATATGAGAAGATCGATGTATCAAGAAGCAGAAACGGCGTACACAAACGCCATTGAACTTGATAGATGGAACTCTATATACTACTGTAACAGGGCAAGTGCGAGGATATCGCAACAGAATTATTTTGAAGCTATCTCCGACTGCAGACAAGCGCTGGCATTAAATCCCGATTACGCAAAAGCCCATGCAAAAATGGGGCAATCATACGCTTTATTGAACAGAGCAAGAGAGGCAGCCAGATGTTTTCGCCAAGCCGTGCAACTTGAACCTAATAATGAAAGATACAGAAACAATGTTAGAGTTGCCGAAAATCAAATCACTCGACCAGATGCAATGGGATTAATAACAAACTTACTGAATTCTATCTTTGGACTGAACACGGATCCAAACAGCGGAAGTTCAAATATGGCTCTACCAGCGTCGTTCATGATTATCACAGAAAGCCATCCTACTCCACAAAATATTCTGCCAACTGAGAGTGCAGAGGGAAGCACAGAAACAGAGAGAAAAATGTCGGGTCAAGATAGTGCAACCCCCCTTCGATATGGTGTGGTTGATGAAGGTGCAGAGGAACAATCTATCGTAGATATGGATCTTCCTGAAAGCATTGAGGTTAGAAGAAGAGGAGGAAGTCACCAAGAAATCATACTTGAAATTCCTTTATTCGGCGTTACTCAGGAAGGTCACGCTACTCCTTGTACATGTGAACGACATTCAGTTTCAGAAGAAGGAACGCAAGAACAAGAAACTATCCATGAATGTGTCCAAACTCCCAACTGTAACAAAGTAGACACAAACGAAGACTCTCAAAAAGAGGAGAGTACACAAGTTGCATCAACGGACACATACGAATCAGTAGCAAATGAAACGGTAAAAGAAACTACTGATACATCACAAGCATCACAAAACGCAAAACAAGAACAAGCATCCAGCTACAACGGAGAAAGATTCCAAGATGAAGCTACTACTGCTGGTAATGCAACTCACCCTGACTATCTCAATTTTAAGAATGATAGCATACAAGATAATACGGAAGGTAAGACAGAAAGTAGGAATAATAAATCAGGAAACCGATTGCTACAAACAGAAGAAGGCAAAGATATTGGTGGCTCTGCGGAGTTTGCTTTCGCCTTACAAAATGAATTTTCTAGAGATAATAGACAAGACAGTTCTGCACAGGAAGAGGCTGACAGAATGATACCATACAACATGCAACAGGAAATACCAATTGCTGAGAATTTCCCACTGAAAAAAGAAAACGTTGACACTTCAGATTCCGCAGGTGCAAAAAAGAGTGGTTTAAGTACCTCTGATTGTGCTATTACTACCGAAGATAGGAAAGCTTCAATAAATGATGAGAAATCAACAATTCAAAATTCGGAGTCTACATTTCAAGAAAAAGTAAATAATGAAAATTTAGAGGAAAATAAGTGTGTTTCTGAAAATGAGAAAAAAGAGTCTAATGATGACAACAGAAATCAAAATTGAAAATTTTTTAATTGTGAAAATAATAATTCTAAATATAGTACAGAAAATTCAATGAATAACTTGCTGTGCGGCATTCGCTGTTAAATTTTGCTGACTGTTTTTTTATTTATTACTCCAATTTTTTAGCAAAAATCAAAAATATTTAGGGCCCTTAATAATTTTATTTTACGTAATTAATAAGCAATAATAAATAATTATTGAAATAAGTATCGAAATTGTTTTTCACGTTTCTATGGTGCCCAGGGCTTAAGTCAAAAACAGTGATTTTTAGATATTTGTTAGTACTGATAAAAAATAACAAAAATCTTTTGACTTGTATTAAAGGCTTAAGTCTATCAATTTTTTATACAAAAGTACATTTCTTTGTACAAAAGACTTAATTCAAAATTATTGTTCTGCAATTGGAATACAAGCCAATAACTTTATATATTTAAATCACTGTTTTTGACTTAAGCCCTTTATACCGGGTACCATAGGTTTCTTATTGCATAATTCAAATATGTTTTAAATGAAGGTGAGAAGTCCCATATTCTGTGCTGGAAAATTTGGCGATTTTTTCTGGGTGATAAAAATTTTCATATGGTGTATTCTCATTCGTTTCTGTTGAAATATTTTAACTGTATTTTGTTGGTGGTGGGGTTTATTCGTGCAACTGAGGGTATTGAAAATTTAATGCCTAGAAAATATTTTAAAAAGGATCACGAAATACCTCTTCATGAAGATGATTTAGATCAGGGGTTCTCAACCTTTCAGGCTCTGTGCCCCCCTTTGAACACTGATGTGAGGTCACGCCCCCCCCTCCCACCATCACCACCATATGTGGTCAATACAAGTAATACAATCGGAATTTGAAACTGAATCTGGTTATTAAATGAAAATATAGAATAGATAATTTCATACACAAAATTTAATATTACTACTCATATCTTAATTGGAACATATTATTATTAGAACATATGAAATTAAAGAATTAAATACACATCAAATATATTTGAGGTAATCGAGGATCTAGGTGAGGTTGGCATGTAATACCAGTCACTTTCACAACATTAATGAGAGGGCTGGCACTGTTTGTCCTTGACAAGTTTTTGAATATAAGGTTGTAACTATGACAAAGCAGACCTCAGGTCACTTTCAACGTCCAGACGTACGACAATTATCGTGTTTTTGCAATTACAAAAATTATCGTGTACGACAATTACCGTGTTCGTGTTCGTATGTCGAAAATATGTTACGGTTACATTCTGAGTGCAAAATTGAGTTCAGTAAATTACTGTTAGTTTTACTTCTTATTTTGCTTTTTTTTTAAACTCACACCTCCCCTGAAATTTCTCTACGCCGCTCCAGGGAGGCGCGCCCCCCAGGTTGAGAACCGCTGATTTAGATGATCCCGATTGGGAAAATTTGTAATTAAAAAAAATTGTTTATTACTCTAGGTTTAACTTTTAAAAAATTGTAAATACTTAAGAAATCTTACGAAATTTTATCATGTAATTCATTTTTACTATGGTTTTTGTTTTGTAATATTATTTTTTATTTTATTTTATTTATTTATTTATTTTTAATTTTAATTTTAATTTTTATTATTTTTTTTGTTGTTGAGAATTTTGAACTTTTTGTTGTTTTAATCTTTTTTATTTTAATTCACAGCATTTTTTCACTTATACGGCACTTTAACTACTTTTTAAACCATTACTTTTTCACACTAATGTGATTATTTAAAAAAAGAGAAATGCTTTTTGTAGATATTTTCACTATAATAAATTTTATGTACTGCATTTTTTGGGATCTCGATTTTTTTTCTTTTAAATGGCAGATGCAATTGAGAATACCCCATATCCCTTCCATAATTATTTCTTCGAAACGTGGCTTTCTCGTAAGTTATAAAATTCTATTTCTTTTGTATTTGTTTTGTTTTAAGCTAAAGCGACAACAAAAAATGGAGTCGCTGAGGTAGGTTACAATATTCTGAGTTTTCCACCAAACGCCAAAACTCAGAAAGCGCGCCAAATAGCGCCAAGCGGCACAGGATACGGAACTCTTCCCAATTGAAGGACTTAACTGGATATTATTATCTAATCTGCCTAATACGCAATAATTTTCGCCAAATGATGGCCAATGTATGTTTCGCCAATTCATGAGTTAAAACTAATGACACTGTGTCCTGTCGGGGATTCCAGAAGCCTTTTCGGGTTAATATGAAGAACATGATACAGTCTCCAATTTGTGGCAATATGACGCCAATGTGGCATTACAAATGCATCATTAGCAGTGCTCTTTCTAGCAAACCCATAAAATAAACTCCAATGCTCAAACCTTTAGGTCGAAAAATGGCTTGTGGGAAATCGCCTCATGTTCTTCATATACAGGGTTCACATATATATCCATTACACCCCTTTAACTTCTAAACGATGACAGATTAGGCCACAAAGTTGGTGTCTAGGTATAGTAAAAAGGCTATGCGCTACTCGATGAGACAACTTACAACGCCATCTATCGGCATAATTTGGAATTACCGGTTTTATCTCTAAAACGGTACGAGATACGGAAAAAAGTCAATTACAAAGTTTTTCAGCATCATCGATTTAGTAAAAATAGACACCTTGTGCACATTAATACTTAAAACAGAATGTAGAAAATGAACGTTTATTTTTTCACGATTTCGAAAACTGTCATGTCATAAAAAGTGGAAGAAAGAAACTGAGACACTTTCCTAACTTCAGGATCATTTATTTATGTTGCTGATAATGAGTTTTCCCTGCGCCACAACACAGACTTGTATTTAGTCCATGAGGTGGTCTTTTCGAGCTTCGCTCGCGTTTGACGACTCCATATTGTTGAAGTTCACGACCAAACAAATGTTCATTTTTTACAGTTTTGAGTATTAATGTGTGCAAGGTGACTTTTTTTGCTAAATCGATGATGCTGAAAATCTTTGCAATTGGCTCTTTTCCCGTATCTCGTACCGTTTTTGAGATAAAAACGCTAATTCCAAAATTTGACGATAGATGGCGTTGTAATTGTCTCATTGAGTAGTGCATAGCCCTTTTACTATACCCAGACACCAACTTTACGGCCTAAGCCGTCACCGTTTTGAAGTTAAGGGGGGTGTAACGGATATAGGTGGAAAACCTGTATACGGCCGTTTGATTTCGTAGCTTGTCTAAGAAAAATATTGGTAAACCTTTTTTTCGCTTTATTTTAAATCGTTGTGAACTTTATTTATTTTTATATTCGTTAAAATTTTTATTTTTCTTTCAATAAGAGAAATTATTAATATAAACATAAAATGTAATTTGATGTTTTTATTAGAAACACCTTATTTTTTAGTAACCACGCATTATTGGAGTACATTTTTAACAGCGTTTAGGTCTCTACAATTTATTTTTTTAATAATGTATATTTTCCTTTCAAAATGACTTTGTATTTGCTATTTTATAATCTGTTAGGCTCTATAGTTTAACTATATATTGTTTTTAGAATCACTAATTATCTAGCTGACTTATGAGAGATTTTCATATTTTTCGATATCGTCAAATGGATATACGTCAGTTTATAAAAGAATTCACAACAAAATTTCTTTTCAGCTAATTGGCGAATCAAAATGTCTTCCTGAGCTGTTATGTTACCTTCACTGCGAGTAATTGATCCAATGATAAAAAACTTTCATACAAACTTTATTTAAGTGTATAAAATTATAGGGTGAACTCGTTTGTTATTCAAATCTTAGAAAGCACAGATTTCCGTTTACAATGAATTTTAGAAACTCCGTGTTCGTTAGCTTAGAAAAGGATTGAAAATAAGAAGATATATTCCCCAAACTAATCTTATACTACTGTAGATCACTGTCAATTTATCTTGTCTATATAAGGAACAAAATGTCTGTAACAGCTATTATTTTATACTTTTTATAATTCTATTTTTATGTTTTCGGTATGGCAACATTAAGTTTTCGTTAGTTCTAAATTGATGTAGATGTAGTTGTTAATTATTAAAAATTTTGGGATATATTATAACACCTGAAGTATCTAAACCACTTCCTGAAAAAGTCCAGATTATATTAAACTAGCTGAAAACCCGCACTTCGCTACGGAATACATTCAAATTAAATACAACGGTTAATGTATGCAATTAATGCCAAAAAAATAAACAAAATAAAGAAATAAATAAAGAAATATATATATATATATATATATATATATATATATATATGAAAAAATCGTAAGGGATATTTTTATAGGCAAAATAATGCAGAAGAAAATATTCAATGTAATAGGACATACTAAAAAATATAGTACAGTTAATAAAATACAGCTGAAGAACATAATATGAGGAACATAATATCTTTTATTTTATTTTAATATTTTTTGTATAATGTGCAATTGTCTGCCGCATTAGTAAGAAAAAAAAAATTTTTTTTGTCAATTTAGTTGTTATGCACGTGACGATAAATTTACCAAAAAAAGAAATCACGTGATAAGAATTTAATAAATTAAATTCAAAAAATGAATTTTAGAAATTCACTAAAATTGAGAAAATGTAGGTACAGATTCGAAAAGGATTTCATTTTGAAGGAATTTTTATGATCTTTCTCGTGATATAAATTTTATAACCCTCAAATTATTATTTTAAATGGAAACTTTAAAAAAGTTACTAAAACAGCTTAAAAATTTAATTTAAAAAAATCTAAGAAGAATTTTTCAAGAATCTCTCTTAGTGCACCCCTACACTATAAGAAGAATCCCCATGCAAAATTTCAGCCCTTTAGGTCCAGCGGTTTGGTCTGTGCGTTTTATGTCAGTCAGTGAGTCAGTTACGGAAAAGTTTTATATATATAGATTACAAATTACCTGAAACTATTCAAGATCTTAGTACTTTTCTCGGAATAGTTAAATTTACAGAAGATATATAATAAATACTGCTCAGCATTAAGCCATACTCCACGATTGCCTGATAGAATCCAAAAAGAAGGACCGCAGAAATATTCCCTGGACAGAAGATGCCAAAATTCAGTTTGAACTTTAAACAAAACTTGCTGTACAGAACAGCTGTACAGAAACTTGCTGTAAATAATGCAGTGTTAGCTTACATGAACTGTAAGCTAACACTGCATTGTTTACATCTCCTAACTCAAAATTACCCTTTATCGTTATGTACAGATGCCTCCAGTTGCGTTATTGGCGCTGTCTTACAGAAATATCAATATAATGGTTGGAAACCGATTGCATTCTACTCCAAAAAAATGAACGACACCCAGAAAATGTACAATACCTAGATTGTTAGGCCTCTATCTTGCTGTGTGAAACATTTTAAGCACATGTTAGAAGGGACAAATTTCGTTGTATTTACTGATCACAAACCGCTAACGTTCGCATTCAAACAAAAAAAAATGAAAAAGAATCGCCAAGGCAATTAAGACATCTCCAGTATATATCACAGTGTACAACGGACATTCGATTGATCAATGGTGAAGAAAGTGTCATTGCAGATATGTTATCAAGAACTGAAGATGTTTCCTTAATTAATAATGATAAACTTTCTGAACATCAATCCAGTGATAGAGAACTTATTAATTTGCAAAATAATAATTCTTTGAAATTCAAACAATTTTCTCTTCAGTCTGGCATTATACTGTATATTCAGTATACTGTATATACAGTATATTCAGTATACTGAATAATACATACGCCTCTTATGTATAACTCGATTTATTTCACCCATTTTCCCGTATTTAACTAAACATCCTGGAGTGGGATACACTGATTTTCATACAAGGACATGACAAATAGAGAAAAAAAACTCCATTAAACTGTTATAGTTTAAATCTATTTCTTATAAACAAAAATAATTTACAAAAGTAATTCGAAAATAAAAGAATTTGTAGGAAATAATACAACTGTATTTTAACAACTTACTAGTTTAAAATTAGCTCTGTAGATTTCAGCTGGTTTATTTCGGATTTACCAGCAAAATAAATTTCGAATTTTATTAAAATAATTGGTGAAGAGGTATAATTTATTGCAAGCAATTTTTTAGGAAAATTTCCTTTTAGGGAGGTAAGCCTATATAAACGCCTAAAAAATTTATCTTATATAAGCAGAGATTTTAAGATATTTTCCTGTGAAATTCAGCGTAATTTATTTTGACAATTTTTTTGAAAAATCCATTGTAAAAGATTTTAATTGAATTGCAGTAAGTGAATTTTTAAATTTTTTTTATAGACAACAAAGAATTCTCTTTCTATGCTAATTATTTTCAGAACATTTGGAGATGTTTCCGATAAAATATAAAAATAAATTCTTCCCTTCGTTCTTACAAAGCGCAGAATGCTAATTAACTATTAACTGACATACAAAAGCGGCGTAGTACAGTATACGCAGTCCAAACTATTAATGTCAGTAAATGCTTACAAAGACACAGTCATAGAATTGTGTCATCATTAATAGAGTCTAAAATGCGGAATCACAAAAGCTTTGCTTTTGAATAGTTAGGTCTTTTAAACAAACTGTAATACCAAAAATATTTGAAACAATTAGTAAGCTATGGCATTAAGCAGCTAATGGTATAATGAAAGTTAACTAGCCAGGCTGCAAACCTATGTAGTATAAAAATCGCAGGGTTAAAAAGTTAGTAAAAGTGAAGTAGGAACGAAAGTTAAGAATTATTCTGAAACCATAAAGAAATATAACTATATAAAACGAATGGTTAAATTGAGACTTAACTATAATGCGTTTAGAACTTACTTTTCATTGTATTCAACTGAATTCGGGTACAATTATATATTTAACATTCTAATAACTTATTTTCAAAGTGTTCTGTAAGGGTGTTCGTGTTTATGTATGATGTACTGTTTCTCCATATGTAATTTAATTTTCATACATCTATCGAATATTTGTACAACTGTCTATGATCTTACTAGTTTTTGTACCATACAGATTTAAGACTACCGAAATGATATATTTTGTTGACATAGCATTAGAAAAAAAGAAACAAAATCCTAAGATTTTTATCTTTATTTATTTACATCTTTACAGTGCAATTTAAGTAGTCATCCTTTATTTTTTACCTAAAGTCATCCGTAGTAAAATAAGTAAAGGGACTAACCATGCAGTCGAAGTACATTGTTTACAATATATATATCTTCTTAAATAGGTAGAGTTTTCAAAAATGAGAATTTTTTACGATCCATTTTTTACGATCCAATTTTTTACGAACTGTTTCCGATCCATTTTAATTTTTTGTGTGTTTAGAAGGTTTAATATAAGTGGCGATAGAAAAAAATTATGAAAAGCTTTATGCAAAATGCTAACTGTTAAACTTCTTACAGGTCATTACAGTAAATATTTGGTTTGGTTTGGATCGCTACGTAAATTTGTTTGCTACACGAGGGATAATTAGAACGGGACCTACCGCTTAAAACCGATTTTGAACGGCTACAAACGTCTATGCCAAGAGTGGGGATTCGCCACGGACTTTGGTACCGAAAACCAGCTCCCTAACCATTCGGTCATCTCCTGGCTCATTACAGTAAATATAGTTACAGTAAATATAGTCAATACATTAAATATATTAGTTAAATTATATCGATACCATTGAGTTCATTAGACAATGTGACGACTTCTCCAAAATGCAGATAAGATATCATTTACTTTGTATTTTATTAATAATTCAAAAGGACAGTTAAATAGGTAAAACTATTAACTAATCTCTTCTGGTACTTTTAGTGTATATAATAAGCTTTTCTGGATACTTTCTTTGTTTCACTCCTCTCTTTTAAAAGTTAATTTATAGTGGTTTTGAAAGAGCATGTTGAAGAACCTCTTCAACGTCGTTTATACTTCTAGTTAAATTTCAAAGGACCTCTCTATTTTACGTCACACAAACTTTCATCGCAAAGTTCTCCTGTAGTTTTTGCTATTAAATCAGTTATTCCGCGAAATTTGTTTTCTTCAGTCACCTTTACTTCGTTTGTGGGTATTCCGTTTGGACTAAAACTTATCTTGATGGCAATGTGCCTTGTCGTTTCTCTATTTTGTGATCCCCACTTTGAAACACCTGAATTCATTTCTTAGTATCACCATGTGTTGTATGAATTCTTGTGTTATATTGGAATAATACTCATTTCTTTTAAATAAGAGTTCTTTTTTGAGACCCCTCTTCATATCCTTTGTGGGTATTTCCTTTTGGAATAAGTCATTTACACTGATGCCAACGTGCCTAGTCGTTTAACTGTTTTGTGAACCACACTTCAAAACACCCCTCTTTCATTTGTCAATACCGTCATCTGGAGCTTCAAACTTGAGTATATAGTGGCATAATACAGATTTCTTTTCAATGGGAGTTCTTTTCTTAAGTCCCTTTTCACACCTTTTGTGTGTATTCTGATTTGGAATAAAATCTTTACCTGATGGTGACTTGCATTGTCATTTCCCCATTTCGTGATACACAACTCTAAACACTGATTTTTCATTAGTCAGTTTCGTCCTGTGAACCTTGAATATTGTGGAATATGTTGAATAATACAGGATGAGATGACACAGCCTGAGAGAATGATTCGGATACGCAAATATTTTTACTTCATTTCTCGTCTTAGAGTATTTGGTGCGTAATAATTCAAAACAAACATTAATTCAAACGAACAAGTTTACAATAATTTAAAATTAGACCTTGTTAAAATGTTGAAGAAATACAGGATGAGTTGACACAGCCTCAGAGACTGATTCGGATACGCAAACATTTTTACTACATTTCTAGTCTGTTACGCAGAGTATTTGGTGCTTAAGAATTCAAAACGAACAAATTTTACAATAATTTAAAATTGGACCCTGTTAAAATGTTGAAGAAAATTCAAAGGGGTGATGTGGATAGGTTTATTAACACTAATTTTATATTATAATGTATAAGTTTGGTATTAGATTGGCTTGGTTTTGTTTGGTTTGGAGCGCAACAGTTAGTTTTTGCTACACTAGGGCGAATTAGACCAGGATCTACTGCTTAACCCTGAAACATTTTCCAATTAGATGTTGTTAAATGTTTTAACTTCTTTAAACTGATAACAGATGGCAGCACTAGCCATTTTTCTGCTCATTTAAATGGAATACATTGAATGCAAGTGAAAAGAAGACTAGATTTAGGCGAACGACGTCCCTGAAAGTGTTAAAACCGATTCCGAACAGCTACCAATATCCATTCCAAGAATGGACCAATAGAGACTCCAACCCACAGACTCTGGCATCAAATGCCGATGCTCTAGCCCTTCGGTTATCATCCAGCGTAAATTTGGTATTATACTTCCAGTATATGTCTCCTTACTCAAAACTGATTCTATGCTTATTTAGATTTCAACGTTTCTCACTTATGAGGCGTAGGCATTAATGCGTAAATTTACGTCGGTCTGTTGAATAAGATTGCAAGTGAGAGGTCACTGTTTGGATTCATTATAGACGGATTGATAGGGACGAACTTTTTATAATCTTATAATTTTGACGAACTTTTTATAATTTATTAAAACGGTTAAAACTATAACAGTTACTTCACACGAAAGATTAGCTCTTTTCAACAAACGGGTCTCATTTAAAATTTCAGAACATAGATTTATGAAAAACAGATTAGAAGGAAAATATACTACCATCTCTGACCCTAACAGACTACATCTATAAAACCTTATTTTACACTAACCACTTAAAACCGTTGAAGTTCAGTAATCGAGAAATACGTTCACTTATGAATATTAATCTCCCTTATTATAGTCGGCTAGATATGTGAGTTACTATAGTTATAATTATCTATGTTCACAGTGACATAAGTTAGTCATTTATATATATATATATATATATATATATATATATATATATATATATATATATGTGTGTGTGTGTGTGTGTGTGTGTGTTCGTTCGTTCGTACGTTCGTGTGCAAGATGTTTTCCGTTGTCAAGAAATATTTTATTATTTTCGTATTTGATCCCATCGGTAAACTATAATCCTTTCAAAGAATACCGGAGATCACACTCTGCAACGCGCTTCTATTTCCTCTTTCTCTTTTTCGATCCTAATTTCTCATAATGAAAGGTAATTAATTCGGAAAGTGGGTGAATATAGTCTTCGGAAATTTGTCGAAGGATACGGGAACTAAACACGTACGAAGTTAATGAGCTCAAACCCGACCAATCTGAAGGTAAATAAAAATGATTTCTAGGTTAATGAGGTAGTTGTAGATTTGGTCGTCATTAAGGGGAATGCGATTTTTACATTAAAAACAAAATTAAAGAGAACTGCTTTGATCTCGTTTGCTTCCTTTTAAATCTCGATAGCGATTGAAGGCACGTGTTCATGTCTTGCTTTTGGTTCATTGATGCTTTAAGGTGTAACCCATTGCTATATGACGTGTGAAATTTGTTTAACGATTCACGTAATCCCAGCTGAGGTTATTAGATATAGGTAAATATATACTGTGGTCTAAATTTGAGATGTCAATGAAAATAATTCTACTTCGCATTGCGGGTTTTTTCCTTTGTAAAACACTGCAGGCTTTGAGGTTCTGGTATGATTGGCAGGTAAATATTTTAATCACGATCTACTGTGAGAAACAAACAAACACACACACACACACATATATATATATATATATATATATATATATATATGGCACGCGTCTTATCTACACGTAGCTCCCGCTTAACTGTGTCTCTTAATGATAATTATTGATATAGCAGTCAGTGATTAAAGGCCTGTGGCAAATAACTACAATTATATTACATACAAGAGTTTTATTCCTAATATTAACTAATTCAATTCAATCCGTGCGAAGTTCATCATCTCACACCCCGCGACGCTCGACCAGCAACTGTCAAATCTAATCCCTCTCTGATAAAAACCTTTGTTTCAAGCTTCTAGCATAATATCGTACACGTCGCCACTGAAGATGAGTCTTGGGCGTGGTCCACCTGTCATTCAGGTTTGATTCTATTAATAACCCATACGGGATTTCCCCTGTTTTAATCCGCCGCACGTCGAACTATGAAAAACAGTGACTTTAATGCCACGAAAATAAACTATCCTGAAGCCCCCCAATAAATTATTTAAAAATTTTTTCTCTCTCTAATTAATCCTTAACTAATACACACACACACACACACACACACACACATATATATATATATATATATATATATATATATATATATATATATATATATATATCCACAATAATACTGGAGCGTATATGACAAGTATTAATCGTGGAAAAATCAGTATCAGGGGAGGGTTCCCTCAAAAAATGAATTTCCTGTAATTGACGGTATTTTCTGCTATATGACCACTGATCTAGTAATGCGCTTCTGGAATGAGGAAAAGGGTGGGTTGAAGTTGCGAATCGATCTGAAATGTCATCAGAAATATTTTTATGGAGCTTAGACTAGTTTTTCCATCAAATTAATAAGAAGAATCAACTTTTATACACTGCTGGCCATTAAAATTCCAACAACAGGAAGGAAAGCAAATAACAAAAGTTTTCTTATTGTATGTTTACAGAATAATAGGAAGAAAAAATTATTATATTTGTAGGCAAATTGAAGGTATACGGGGTCCGAAATTAATACACACAGCTGCGGCCTTCAGCAGCTAAAACGTATATAACCCGGTTCAGCATCGGGTCCAACTGGGCTTGGATGATAGATAAGGGCAAGTCTTTCCATGTTGCTTCAAGTCTATGTTACACTTCATCAATTGTACTGGCTGAAAAGCGGTGGCGACCTAGTTTCTCAGCTCCCCATGACCGGATGTTTTCAATGGGTGAGAGATCTTGAAAACGTGCTGGCCAGGGCAACAGTCGAACACCTTCTGTGTCTAGGTAGGTCAGGAAACAACGGGAAAAATGTGCTCTTGCGTTATCTTGTTGAAAGATGGTGTCTCCGAGGCCTCAAAGATAGGGCACAGCCACCGGCCTTAAGATATGAGAACTGAAACGCCGGCTCTTCAGATTACTGACGACGCGAACAAGAAGTCTTCGTGTCGCGTACCCAATGGTTGCCCATACCATCACACCAGCGGCAGGGCCCATATTATGATATCGAATGCAAGCATACCCTGTGCGTTCTCTTATGTGTCTCGAGACACGGATACGTCCATCATGATGTTGCACGCAGAACCGAGATTCGTCTGGAAAGACGCGGTGTGTCATTCTTGTATCCAGTTTCGTCGTTGGGAGCACCACTGCCGCTCGCGTCTCAATGCTGCAGTGTCAAGGGAAGACGCAATAATGGTCGTCATGCAGGCAGTCTGTGCTGCTCCAGACGTTGTTGCACTGCCCGTGCAGATACTTGCTATGCTGTAAACAACCCCATTTCCTGACTCAAGATCCGTGATGTAGCTGTACGCTCTAGCAAGGCCGACCTGACAACATGTCTGAGCTCTTAAGTTGCGCGAGGCCGTTGAGATCCTGTATCGTGTTCAGTATGGCCCTCTTGAACCCATCGATTCCATATTCGTGTGACAGTCGTTGGATTGTGATCAATGCGAGTAGCAATATGGCGGAACGATAAACCGCACTCTGTATAAGCCACGATCCTGCCGCTATCGAATTCAGACACGTGCTGGTAGCCGTTTCCCCTTCTTATACGAGGCGTAAAGCAATCTTCTCACAAACAACTAATATTCAAATGAGATTTCCGAATGAGAAACCCGCTGCGTAACTTTTATACAGAGTTTGAGATGCCGTTTCTCCCTCATGCGTCGTTCGATTGCGATTAAATGCTAATAATTTGCATATCCCAGCATGTTCTTCTTTTCATGCGAATTTGGCGTTTTATAATCCTTCTTTCATGGTGTTGCAATTTTAATGGCCAGCAGTGTACTTGAATTATAAGCGATGCTAATAAACGTATATAATGAATTAAACTATCTTAAAAAGTCTTCATAACGGAGTGAAGTTTTCCTGACCTACGGATTGACTCGATTAATTATAATGGGTGGTATAGTCATTCTCGTATTTTCCTAAAAGTAAACTTGATTTGAAAATATAACTTGTTTTTTAGTTTGATGACATAGGAATTTGAGATGGATTACGCTTTAAGCGCCATTTGATTCTTTCGAACGAACGTTTTTCTTCTATCAAACTTCCCCGATGAATTTAGGCGCTATATATAGCCGTCATTTTTCGAACTAAATCGTATTTAAAGTAAGAGATAAGTATAAAGTAAGAATACGCTTCTTTTGCGCATTATATCATATACAAGAGAACCTTAGAATTATTTTTTCTTCATTTTATGTTACTCATTTTAAGTTTTTAGGCTGAAATCAATATTAAATCACTGTATAGAAATGACTCATTTTCAATAGACTGTTTAAACGAGGAAAAGTTTAAGAAAGCCGTGTTGAATAGAAATATGGACTCCCATCGAAACATAAACAGATCGCCCCCAAAGAACATTCTTTAATTTTTTTGGAACAATAGATCAAAAGAATGTCTTCCCCCACCGCAACAGAAAGAACCTGATTAAAACATTTTCTGCTTGTTTTAGTTAGAGTTACCTTTCTTTTGTTGTGCTCGTGGGCTTCAGCAAACACGTCAGACACTAACTAGTTTACGTCTCAAAGAAATGGAGATAAAAAAAAGCCAATTCCTCTAAGATAAATGATGCTGGCTTTGGTTCCTTCAGTCTATAAGCAGTGATTCGTACAAAAGATGTCTGGGGCTTTGACGTGATCCTCTCTTAAATGATTAAAATTTCAATCTTGGTAGCGGCGGGGCCAAACGTACAGATACGGAGCGATTTCGTTCGGTCTGCAGACTAAAGCGTTGTGACAGTTATCCTTTAGGGTTTTATCAAAGTGTAACGAATAAATAAAAGACGTAGAGTAATTATGTTTTACTTGATATTCTTCTTGATATTTGCTGGAAATTTCTTGCAAATATCTTCTTGATATTTGCTTGATATTTTGCTGGCCCAACTCTACCGATATGAAATGATTTTGTTTGCTCTCTGAAGTTGACGACTGTGACAGTTATCCTTGACAGTAGTGTCAAAGTGTAGTCAAATAAGATTTATAAACACATGTATTTACATCTTATTTCACTATACTTTGACAAAACTGTTTCTCTTCTTTTAACATTTAAAGAAGGGAAACTGTTATCAATATTTTTTTTAGTTATTAGACTTAGAAATTATTTGGGACTTGAAACGCTTTAAAATGATTTGAGTTGCAATCCTGAAAACGGCGAGATCTAATGCTGCTGTTATAAAACAAATTCGGTCTTTAGAATAAACGGTTGTAACAGTAATCCTTAAAGGTTTTCAAATTGTAGCGAATATAAGAGGCAAAGATTAATTATTTTTTACTTGATATTCTCTTTGATATCTTCTCTAAAGCGGTGAAGCCAAACGCATCTCATTGGAAGCAATTTTGTGTGGTCCGTATAAATAACCGATAATGACAGTTATCCTTGACAGTTCTGTCAAAGGATGGTAAAATAAGATATCTATGCACATGTATTTACATCTTATTTCGCTTTACTTTGACAAAATTCTTTCTCTTCGTTTAACATTAAAATAAGGGAAACTGTTATCTTATATTTCTCTTTTAGTAACAGTATGTAGACTTAGAAATTATTTGGTACTTGAAACTCTTTAAAATGATATGAGTTGCAATTCTGAAGACACCCAGACCTAATACTGCTGATCGGAAACAGTTTCAATTCTTAGAGTAAACGATTGTGACAGTTATCCTTAAAGGTTATCAAAGTTTAGCAAATATATGAAAGGCTTAGAGTAATTGTTTTTACTTCATATTCTTCTTGACATTTTCCTGAAAGCGGTTAGGTCCTAACGCACATGATATTTAGCGATTTTGCTTACTCTGTGAAGTGAATGATTGGGACAGTTATCCTTGACATTATCATCAAAGTATAACGAAATAGGATTTAAATACATGTCGAAAGAAGTGAAATTATCTTATATTTTTAGAAATTATTCGGAACTTCATACTTTTAAACTGGTGACTTGTAAACCTGAAAACTGCGAGGCGTGATACTGCTGATATGAAACAGTTTCGTTCTGTAGAATAATTGGTTGCGACAGTTATTCTTTCCAGTACTTTGAAAATACAGCGAAATGAGATGTAAATACATGTTGCAAGGAGCAACAGAATTAACTAACATATGTTTTGGCAGGTACATAAATGGTTTCAACAATTTTTCGGTAACCAGTGCTGCCTTGGTTTACATGCTTATGGGAATGCAGCATGTGAACATTATAACTATTGTCTGGTTTTGAGGCTATTCAAATTTCTATAGACACGTAGATCAACTCAGTTGTAAAGTACCGGCTTCAAATTCAAAGAAACCGTTATAAAGCTACTACTAACGTAAACAATTCATATGACACAATTTGATCAAGTAATTTATTGTGACCGTATGACTATTATTTTTTGAATTCCCTACCTCACTTTGATTTTGAAACCGATGTTGCAAAATGTTGGCTGCTATTATATTTTACTACTTTGCATATTTCCCATCCTCACTAAGTTCATTACCGTTAGTTTGATGATTACCTTAAGACATTATAATTTGATCTCGGGTCTCTTAACAACGATACAGGTGTTATTTTAACTGCACTATAACCGGTGTTAAAAGTAACTCATTCCTCAAATTTTATTTCAGAAGTTTACTGGATCACTGGAAATATATTACTCAAGTGTTCATGAAATAGATGTTTCTTAGAAAAAATCTTGTTGAAATAAAAGAAACAAACTGTATGCCAAAGGGGTACTATATGTATACGAGCACACACACACACACATATATATATATATAATGCCAAAAAATATTCCTCTTTCTCTAACGTTTTCAAATTATCTCCCTAACTTACCCTTACGTCGGCTCATCGGTCTAGCAGACCGATGAACTGTTCTGGAGGGTGAACTGATGAAGAACCACTTGTTCTGAAGGGTGGGGGTGATCAGACTGTTGAGGGTTTGTGAGTTCTTCAGTCGGGTCCTGACTTTCAAGTACAACGCATCGGAGATTTTCGCCCGCTCGTATTTTGTTGGTAAATTTAATCTTTGTAAAACATAGTCGGTCTTTTCGACTGATGACCCTTAAACTGATTTAAATTTTTGTCGGTTTGTATGACCGATAAGCCTTGAACCGTACTAATTATCTGTCAGTCTGCATGCATTTTATTTCCAAGATCTTTGTTTTGTTGTTTTAGCTAGCATGGCTGGAAAAATTCCTCTTGTTTCATAACGAACCGATATTTTTTCTCTCGTGCTATCACAGATTGAATCGGATTCTGAAATTTTTGTTGAATAATCTATTATTTATTTACCCATTTCAAGAATGAGAGGTGGCAGTAGTTTTGCATTGGACTTATATCTGCAAAACTAATCTGCGAAAAATAGGAAATATCGAATTTTATAGCGTGGCGATCTGTGAGACCCATGAGCTGTGGAACGTAAAGACAGATGAGCCGACGCAACGGGTTAATTGACCAATAACTTTCTAATTTGGCTAACCCCTGGTTAACATTTCAGTAATTTTATATCTACCCCCAGACGCGCTCCAGCTAGAGCTAGATATAACCCGACAGAAACGAGCCAGATAGCAGTTTTTAGACTTC
>CAJRAI020000180.1:2500-20656 GCA_907164885.2 Dolomedes plantarius | reverse complement strand
CATTTGGATTGAACGGTCACGCATCACGAGGTTGAGATGATTACTTGGAAAACTAAATTATGTACGGATTGAATTCGAGGGTATTTTAATTAATAGTTGGAATAAACTTGTTGGATGTAATTGATTTGTACTCATTTACCACGGCCTATGTTTACTGACTGCAATATTATTTATAAGTATTAGGGAGTTTAAGAGGGATTTATGATATAAAGAGAACGCTTCGAGCCGGCATTTTAGTCAGGCTATATATATATATATATATATATATAATAAAAAAATGCGAAATTCATGGAAGGACACAGATTTCAAAACGTATATTAAATCAAATTCTCGTATATTAAATCAAATGTTACGCGTATTTTGCGAACGGTTAGTTCCGACGCCTACAAACAGCGTTTCGATGACTTGAAGAAACGCTGGAAAAATTGTATAGACTCCTTTGGCGATTATTTTGAAGGAGATAAATTTATTTGAAGGTGAGTAACATTTTTCTTATTTATAAAAAATTTTCCTGTTACTTTATGGGCGCACCTTGTATTTTTTGGACGTCAACCTCAAACTCCGAAAATACAAATTTTAATTTTCAAAGTGCTCCAAGAGCTTCTGTTAAAGTCATCTTTGAATCCTCAACGCAACTCTCTTCCCATTCATTTGACTCACTTGTTAGGATTTCAAAATCTGGCTTGATTTCAAATTCGTCTTCGTTGATTTCAATAATAGAGAAATTGACCCCTCGAGTTGGACATATAACATAATCGGTTAATTTTGACTCACTTGTTAGGATTTCAAAATCTGGCTTGATTTCCAATTCGTCTTCGTTGATTTCAATAATAGAGAAATTGACCTCTCGAGTTGGACATATAACATAATCGGTTAATTTTGACTCACTTGTTAGGATTTCAAAATCTGGCTTGATTTCAAATTCGTCTTCGTTGATTTCAATAATAGAGAAATTGACCTCTCGAGTTGGACATATAACATAATCGGTTAATTTTGACTCACTTGTTAGGATTTCGAAATCTGGCTTAATTTCAAATTCGTCTTCGTTGATTTCAATAATAGAGAAATTGACCCCTCGAGTTGGACATATAACATAATCGGTTAATTTTGACTCACTTGTTAGGATTTCAAAATCTGGCTTGAATTCAAATTCGTCTTCGTTGATTTCAATAATATAGAGAAATTAACCTCTCGAGTTGGGGGGAGATGCAGTAGCTAGAACATTCAAAAATTGTTGCATGCTTGAGTTTCCAGCCACGCTCACTTTGACCGTGATATTACGTAACTTATAGTAATGGATTTTGTAATATCAGTTACGCACTCCACATGTGTTACGCACATCCCAACCATACAGTTAGTTTGGGACCGAAATCGATCCAGCCAGCCATTGCTTCCTTGAAATCCCCAAAGTTTCTGCGCTTTCAATTGATTTTTGACCACTAGCCTACTGATAACTAGCCGTTTGTCTCGGACACATATAAATCAAAATTTATTTTGTCCAGATCCCATTAAAGATTCCATAAAAACCAATGTTATGGGAGAAACCCCTGAGAAAAAGTAAAATAGGTTAAAGTTAACTAAAAACAACGAATTAGTAACAATAACATTTTATTTCCCAACAAAGTTGGGCCAGGGTTTTAGGTTCAAGATTCAAGAGTAAAACTTCTTCTGAGCATCACGCTCAGCCAAAACAACAAGAAGTGACAAACCGCGACAGACACCCCCAGGGCATTGACCCGTACAGCGCTATCTGGCGGTGAAAACATATATATTCCCAACAACCCCTTTTCCTCAGTCACCCCTCAAAACGGCCATTTTTTTCGGAACCATTACTGACCATCGTAGAGAAGTTTCACTGTATATATATATATATATATATAGGATGGGTGTCTCAAATATCGTCCCTGTGCCTAATATCGCCTACTCTAAAGTATGATTCGCGCTATGTATGATAAAACGCAGTAACTTCTTAGTTCTGGGTTTGTACTAACAGCAACGATAGCGACAACGCTCTTATCACTGACAACAGAAACTATGTGGCGTCTGAAGTTGTTTTGGCTGTTGTCTTCGTAAACTTTGGCTCCAAAGATTCAGAATCCAGTGAATGACCAGGTAGGTACATCCAAATTCTAATTTTGCTTATACCATTTGAAAGCGCATTAAACAGAGACGTTGCTGGCGACGCCTTTCAACGGGTACTCCTCATTTCACCTGGGAGGCGGTAAGAGGAACGGAGGTAGGCGATATTAGGAACCGCTCTGTAGTTCACTGGAAATTTCAATTTTTCCAATTTACCTACATAACTTAAACTGGCATCGGTTTTGGAGCTGGTTGATCTCAGGACACCAAAGGAAATAGTTCTTAGGGATGTTCTTTGACCTTCCAGCATAATCAGAAACTAAAAAGTGGATGAAAATGTCGAAAAAGAAGTTATAGTAGGCGATATTTGGGACACCTACCCTATAAATATATATATGTATACATACATACTCCTATCTCCATGGTTGCAAGTTTTGTGACGTCAGTCATCTTGCGGTTACATGTTCTTAACTTCCACTCTGTCTAGCGCCAGGCTTGGAGTTCTTTGGTTAAGTACCATTATTCAATTATTAATCAATTCTTCTGTTTTTCATGGATTGTACGGTGTCTGAGTGTGTTTATTGTATAGATCATACTCATCGGAAACAATCCATTGGTTTTTAGATAGCATTGACACCGCTGATGAAGAAATGCTGTCAAAAACCTCTTTCATACTTTTCTTTTCATGTTATTTGTTCCTGGCTGCAAGTAGCTTTAGAGCTATTACTGGTATTCTCTATCACCTATTTCTTATATATATATATATATATATATATATATCACAAATTCTCTTTACAGATTTAATGCGTTTGACTTTCTTTATCCCCGTATAAAGATAGGCACGGCTATTTTTATTGAATAATAAAGCGTCGGAAAATATATCTCCCCGCCCCCTTCGACGGCCGCGTTTAACCGCGAGAGATAAGCCGCTTCGTCAAGGAGAATGATGAGATCCTGTGACACTCCCGCTAAAGTGTCACCGCGATTGCCATACTTCATTCTCGCCCGGTATTTCTTACGCTTCTGCTTTTTTCCCGGATCCCGGAGAAGCCGGTATTAGCGAGGCGATACGGGATTGTCCATAGCAACGGTAGGTATAGAGATATTCTAATGGAGTCGGACAGCAGTGAAACCGAACTTAAACGCAACAAAAAGTACCCGACAAATTTATTAACAAGTTAAATGAACTTCCAAGTGGTGGCTAGATCACGTAATCAAATGTAGGAATACGCACGCACGCATACACACACGCACACACACACACACACACACACACACACACATATATATATATATATATATATATATATATATATATATATATATATATCACAATAAGTACATACGCAGTAGAAAAAGTTAAACCAAGTTTCTGCCTTGGTTTTAGAACATTGAAGGATGCATGAAATATCTTCAGAATAAGAGGTTGCAGATGAAGAACATAAAAAACTAATAAGATAACTCGCCAGAAAATGATCGTAGAATTTTGTCGCCGCTGTCAAAAGCTTGTCACGCTATCTCCTCCGAAACCGCTGGAGGTATGGGGTCGAGACCGATACCAATCGATGCAGAACAATGTGGGGAAGAAAGTAAGACATGTCTCATATTCGTCGGACTTTAAGTTTTTTTTTTATTTTATGCTTTGTGGGAAAATATTGACTTTTTCATGTTCAGATTACGATAACTCGCCCAAAAAGGATCGTAGAATTAATTTTTTTTTTAAATCTAAGACTACAGACATTTCTCCTTCAAACAAGACCTCATTTGTTTAAAAATAATTTAAAACAGACTGATATTTTTATTAAAATTGAAAACCCACTTTTTGAAAAATTTATGCGTTTCGGGATATGTAAATTCGATGCTCTCAGACTTATTATGTTACAAAGAAAATATTTATATCAACTGGAAGATGAAAGCTTTCTCATTCATATAAACTTCATTTCAAGTCTCTATCTTAAAATTTCGATTTGTAATTGAATTTTAAAGAAATACTTAAAAAAAATCTTCTCATTCGCTTCCTTTGCAGAAGGACATGAAAGAAGATCCAATTTTTCACCCATAGGCGGGCTTCATCCATTTCGCCGGGAGGGGGGGAAGCTTCAACTGTAAACAAATGACTCAATCGCTGTAAACAACTATTGAGTCATTCATTCACTTGATTCACCAGAGGAGCGAGCGTAGCGAGCCTAGTAATATAAATGAGCCCCTAGTAATATAAATGAAACTAAAATAGTTTTGGACATTTTTCTGAAATAAACAGATATATATATATATATATATATATATATATATATATATATATATATATATATATATATATATATATATATATATATATATATATATACACACAGAGAGAGATACTTATAGATACTAATGGCTTTATGAACTTGGTCAGCAACATCCAGTTAGGGGGCATTAGAAGCAACAAGAACAACAAGGTTGAATCTGAATCAGAAAAATAATAGAAAGATAAATAAAATAGCAATCTATCGAAACAAAAAATAATGCTTGCATTAGTTCATAAGCACCTGCTTTTAGTTAGGACACCTGCTTTTATATCATTCTTATGCATTTCAGTTTTTAGGTTGAATTATGTTCCTTTTCGATGCTTGAATTTTATAAATCACAGTGCAACCATTCATTGTATAAACAATTTCTTAACTCATTGACACAGTTCCTATGCAAAGAAAGATATAACTTAACAAGAAATTTGAATGGTAACACTTATTTAGATTCCGGCATTAAGGTTATTTTTCGTGGCTCATTTTACTGTGAATTTTAAAAAAAATTAATTTATCATTAAAACTCGAACTGTGATCACATCAAACAACACTTTTTTTTCCTATTTCTATATCGTAGAAAAAAATGACTCTGTGGATAGTTCTATGCCTATGGCTTCTTTTTTTTTTTGGGGGGGGGGGATAAGTGACTTTTATCTTTCTTTCACTCTCCCGTTGCAGAAGTTATTGAGCACTTGAAAGTCTCCGTATAAAATATCTTCGACATTATTACATTTTATCCCGTGAAAAGTATCATATTCTTTTTCGTCGTTAAGTGTGCCAAAGTACCAATGTGGAACCCATGTCAGTAAAAAACGTACACAAGTCCCAAACGTGAAATTTTATTTCCCATTGTGAACTAATGACTTAAAGATTTTGCGTCTTTGATTATGAAATCGTGAATGGGAAGTAAACACATGCTCAAAAATCTCTCTATTCTAAAAAAAAAATAACTCCATCTGCCGCTGTCAAAAGCTTGTCACGCTATCTCCTCCGAAGGGGTATGGGGTCGAGAGCGATACCAATGGATGCAGAAAAATGGGGGAACCAAAGTAAGACATGTCTCATCTTCGTCGGACTTTATTTTTTTTATTTATTTTATGTTTTGTGGGAAAATATTGACTTTTTCATCTTCATATTACGATAACTCGCCAAGAAATGATCGTAGAATTTTGATCTTTTCACAATCTAAGACTACAGACATTTCTCTTTCAAACTAGACCTCCTTTGTTTAAAAATATTTTAAAACAGACTAATATTTTCATCAAAAAATGAAACGCAGTTTTTCAAGAAATATCGTCCCCTATGTAGATGTAATATCGATGCTCCTCGAGATTTTATCTTACAAAGAAAATATTTACATCATCTGGAAGCTGAAAGCTTTCTTATTCATGTAAACCTCATTTCAAGTCTATATCTTAAATTTTCGATTTTTAATTGAATTTTAAAGCTGATAATCCAACAGTGATGAAACGCCCTTCGCATTAAGGGTGACAACAGTAAATGGGTGGAAGCTGTTACATTGCCCGAGAATCACCCCTATGTATCTCGCTATTAGCCATAAGAGAGGAGCGAGCGTAACGAGCCTAAGGGTGAAGTCCCTAGTACTATCTAATTTTTGTTTCAGAAGTTGCTAACTCTAGTAACCGCCTGCAGGGCTGGTAACATTTTTGTATAAAGTTGCAATTATGTTGCGCGACTGATAAAATAAAGCTGCGAATGATTAGAAATTCGATACTAAGCGTTCCAGAGTGCCGAAGTAGACCCCCCCCTGTCAGCAAAAATGTACACAAATCACAAACATGAAAGCGATTCGTAAAAGCGAAAGTCACTGAATTACAGGACGAGAGACAGTGGTGCGAACTGTACTAATGTTCGGTATTTAGGAATAAATAAACCATAATTTAGCCTTTAGTTCTTCCTTTTGTTACTTTTGTTTAACGGAAGCATTCTGTATATAATATTTCGATTATTAAATTGGAATTGGTGGTTGCGTACTGATGCTCAACAACTGCGATTGCTGGTCTTAAAACTTGGAATACTCAAATAAGTGTCTTTCTCTCTCTCTCTCTCTATCTATATATATAAAAGAGCTTGTCTGTTTGTTTGTCCGGTATAGAATCATAGACTGTTTCACCCACCGGGACCAAATTCGGCACAGTTAATGTTTTGGACCCTAGAAACTTAAATCAGGAAAAACGAAATTTGGGGCTCAATTAGTTTTTTTTAAATTACTTTTTTAATGATTTTTGTGCCCCTAAGCTCACCTCTTAAATGTGGATACAGTCCCTTTACGACAACCCTTCAAATTCGATACGCGGGGTGGTTTGAGAGTTGGTCTGGGGGTAACGGGGGTGGGGGGGAGGACGAGGTGTTTATTTTTTCTTACGTTTAGTGGAATCGTTTGTCTGAACAGGTTGAGAACCGCTGCTTTAGACAATTTTAGACAATGGCGTTCAAACTAATAGAACTTAATAAAATTTGGAAAAAAAAGCAAGAAAAAAAGAGAAAAATTAAGTTTGGAAGTTTTTGGAAGCTTTCTGTTGATCTAAATATATTAATTGTTTGAGCATCATAAAATGGGAAGAAGTTTAATAGTTCTACAGGTTTTTCCCCCTAAGTTCGCGAAACAGAGTTAACATACGATATGTATTTAAATTACTTTTTCCGTGAAATCATATAAGATAAATCTTTTAGAGTTTTGGTGTTTTTTAAGCAGTGGGAGGAAAAGCTCTTTAAACAGAGAAACATAACGGCACATAACTTTCATTCCGAACTGTTAGTCCATTAGTTAGATTAAGGCATAAGAAGATTAATGAAATTATTTTTAAAGAATGATTGCCCGGGTAGATATATAGATATAAAATTTTTCATGCATTCCATCAAAAGAATACTGGGTATATCATAGAAACGCGCTAAGCGCATTCTGTCTGGCGAGATGAACATGAAGAGCGGGGGGTGCAGCCCAGTATTTTTTTGATGGAATGCATGAAAAATTTTATATCTATATATCTACCCGGGCAACGCCGGGCAATAATGCTAGTATATATATATAAATATATATATATATATATATATATATATATATATATATATATATATATATATATATATATATATATATATATATATATATATATATATACACCGTAAGATGGGGTTACTTTGTGACTGCAGGAGTAACTTTGTGACATATCGTATTTTTTTTTCGTATTTCGGATCTTGCACCGAGCCCGTGATACCGGGAACGCAAAGAACAGCGCCAATAGCTTGTCCGACATACAGAGACACCTAGTGGTCAGTGTCCGGAGCTTCTGCTTGCCATTTGTCTTCGCCGGTCAGTGTTTTGTTCAAACCTGTTGTCAAGCTATTGACTCAAACTTCGGAAACTTTATGTGATGAAGGCGAACACCTTATACAACCAACTACCACAGGTAATTACTTCTTATTGTCAATATGTTGGTTAGATTGTGGAGCAATGTAACTTTTGTGTAGTGATATTTTCCGAGAGGTATGAGAACAAAACCTAAATACCGAAAGGTGACGGGTTTACTTTGTGACACATTGACACCGTCACAAAAGAGCCACAAAGTCGACCGAACTCCTTCAATCGCTCGATGTTGCATTTTTCCGTCCTCTAAAATACCACTGGACAGAAAGATCCGTACTCCCTTGGCCAGCAAATTCCCTGGACATGAACCCAATCGAGAATCTGTGGGACCACCTCGACCGGGTTGTTCGCACCGTGCATTCTCACCCGCGTAACTTAGCGCAGCTGGCCACGGCACTGGAGTCGGCATGACTCAACATCCCAGTGAACACCTTCAGGAACCTAACTGACTCTCTTCCTGCACGTCTCGCAGTTGTCCTCTGTGCGAAAGGGAATTATTCTGGATTTTGACAGGTGGTCACATTAAGGTGACTGGACTGTGTGTATATATATATATATATATATATATATATATATATATATATATATTGGCTAAAAAAAGTAATACGTTCAATTCAGTTTGTTTCTCGCCTCGAGACCCTAGGAAAATTTTGCTATACTAGGGGCTTCGCCCCTAGGCTCGCTACGCTCGCTCCTCTGGTGAATCAAGTGAATGAATGACTCAATACTTGTTTACAGCGATTGAGTCATTCATTTGTTTACAGTTGAAGCTTCCCCCCTCCTCCCGGCGAAATGGATGAAGCCCGGGTAGATGGGGGGTATAAGCCCGGATGAAGATGGGTGAAAAATCGGATCTTCTTTCAATCCTTCTGCACAGCAAGCGAATGAGAAGATTTTTTTGAAGTATTTCTTTAAAATTCAATTAAAAATCGAAATTTTAAGATAGAGACTTGAAATGAAGTTTATATGAATGAGAAAGCTTTCATCTTCCAGTTGATATAAATATTTTCTTTGTAACATAATAAGTCTGATAGCATCGAATTTACATATCTCGAAACGCATCAATTTTTCCAAAAAGTGGGTTTTCAATTTTAATAAAAATATCAGTCTGTTTTAAATTATTTTTAAACAAATGAGGTCTTGTTTGAAGGAGAAATGTCTGTAGCCTTAGATTGTAAAAAAAAAAAAATTCTACGATCCTTTTTTGGCGAGTTATCGGAATCTGAACATGAAAAAGTCAATATTTTCCCACAAAACATAAAATTAAAAAAAAACTTAAAGTCCGACGAATATGAGACATGTCTTACTTTCTTCCCCACATTATTCTGCATCGATTAGTATCGGTCTCGACCCCATACCCCCAGCGGTTTCGGAGGAGATTGCGTGACAAGCTTTTGACAGCGGCGGCGGCGGCTGCTGCAGCGGCAGTTAAAGAGGAGGGCCTCGAGTGGCTAAAGAGGAGTTCATTTAATTCAACTTGGGCACCATTTATTAAGATTTTCCTGAAGTAACCCATTTTTTAGCTACCTTCGAACTGGAGGGCATATATTTCGTCGTCCCTGCGTCGTGGTTGCAGCCGATTTCTGATGACTATCTGCCCGGGACTGCAAAAAATGCATTTTTTTCCCCTCAAGTTCCGATATTTATTCCCCCCCCCCCCCCCATCGACGCTTCCGCAATTTTACCGCCAGCTCTGCCCCATTAGCGAGAAATGGTCGGGCTGTCTTTCCCGCCTTGTTACCAGCGAGCTCGCTCTCTTTCCTTTTGACAAGGGGGACGATTTCGGTTCATCATTTATTTATTTTGCTTTGTTCTTTTCTTCCGATACCACTCATTTAAACGCGAAATCGGGGTGACGGTTGTGAGGACCTCAGTACTCAGTGGTGGGGGAACATTTCTTTTTTTTTTTTTTTTTGGCAACAAAGACTGCGAGTTTAATAGAAGAAAATATTTGTTTTATTTAAGGTGACTGCCTACGTAGAAAATGTCATTTTTGGACTATTTTGGTCAGTTTCATTTTTTTTTTTTTTTTTTTTGCAAGAATCGTGTAATTCAATCTTTTCTCTTTTCAAAACGGTTTTGATTTTCACTCTACATAAATTAGAAGCAGAGTTATAGCTATTAAAAAACATCGTCTGCTACAAAATTGAAGTGACAAACAACTTTAAATGCGTTTTTCTCGGCGTTTTCCAATATCTCAACATTTTCATATTGGAACATAAAACTGCGTGTATTATCTTTGCATTTTAAAATTTCTCTTAGAGTGTAGGTCATTTTGAAGATAACTGTCGTATGTATCGTGTGTGTGAGAAGGAATTTCAAATAGTAGCATTAGGATTTTGTGCAGAGTGATAGGCGTTTTAGCTAAATTTCATTAAAAATTACTTCAAATTGACCAATTTTTAAAACAGTATGCTATTTACAGGTACGTTTTTGTTCCTTTTTTAATTAAGTGCTATTTTACCATAAAAGACCAAAAATTTTTTTTAAATATTATTATCAAACATGATGTTATTAAAAAACATCTTCTGCTACAAAATTGAAGTGACAAATAACTTTAAATACGTTTTTTCTCAGAATTATGGCTTTCAGCACAAATTTCTACGGTTATCGTGATATCTCACATAATAGTGTGTATAATTTGACAAAATTTTCAGGAAATGTTTTAGATGCTATTGTCAATGGAATGACGCACAATAATTGGTGTGTAATAAATAGTTTTTTATTTGGGGCTGTTTTTATAAGGAAAGGAATGACGAATCGGGGAACATTTTCATATTAGAACATAAAATTGCGTGTATTATCTTTGCATTTTAAAATTTCTCTTAGATTGTACGTCAATTTGAAGATAACTGTCGTATGTATCATGTGTGAGAAGGAAATTAAAATAGTAGCATTAGGATTTTGTGCAGAGTGATAGGCGTTTTAGCTAAATTTCATTAAAAATTACTTCAAATTGACCAATTTTTTTAAAAAGTATGCTATTTACAGGCAAGTTTTTGTTCCTTTTTCTAATTAAGTGCTATTTTAGCATAAAATACCAAAAAATCCTTTAAAATATTATTAATATTTTAAATTGACTCCGAACGTTGGCAGTTACCTTAAGCTATAGTTAACAGATATTTTTGCGTAGGAGTACAGCAGTGTATAGAGTTTCCCTCTTCTACCCTAACATGGGTGTATATAATTTGAAGTGGCTCTCTAAATAATTTCATTCGAACACAGTTCTTACATAGCACCAATGTTTATTTAAATATTTGCACATATAGATTTTGCTTTCCAACATAAAGCATACGTACTACAAGTGCGAGATATATATAGCATTCATGCGAGGGAAATACACTCATGGACAAAAAAATTAGCGCACCAAGAAGGAGTCGTCAAAATGAAACGAAATTTTACATACGTAATGACTACTTTGATATAAGTAAATGATAAGAAAATCAAAGAAAAAGGATAATTTATTTCAGAGAAAAAGGCAAAAGAACGGAGGAGTTAATATTCCGTTGGACCCCCTCTAGCGCGAATGCACGATGCGATACGATCGGGTATTGAGTCATACAAGTTCTGTATGATGTCTTGAGACATTTCGTTCCATATTTGCTGTAACCTTGCCTCTAGTTCGTTCAAACTCGTGGGATGCCCAACTCGTCGTCCCAAATGATCCCAGATATGCTCGATTGGACACAAATCTGGGGATCGGGCAGGCCAAGGAAGGGTAGTAACGGTGCGGAGACAGTCTTGTGACACCCTTGCCGTATGAGGCCGAGCATTGTCTTGTTGAAAAATGGCTCCTACTGTCTGTTCTACTGGGAGCCATTGCATGAGTGGCAGCACATGTGGTTGCAGGATTTCATGAACATACCGCTGGGCTGTCATGGTGCCACGGAACAATACTAGAGGTGACCGTGTATTGTAGGCAATGGCACCCCATACCATCACACCAGTTGTGGGAGCGATGTGTCGCTGTACAGCAAAGGCAGGATTGAAGCGTTCACCACGGGCTCTCCACACCACATGGGCGCCGCGATACCAACTGTCCTTCAGCCAGGCGCCTTCGTATGGTTCGAGAAGACACAGAGGCCCCTAGTGAAGGTGCTACCTGCGCCTGGATGGCGGCCGATGAAGCAGTTGGCTGTACGCGTGCATTTCTTACGATGTGGCGGTCTTCTCGACGACTGGTCTGTCGAGGGCGTCCTGAGCCTGGTCTTCGTGTACATGACATCTCTCGGGTCCACTGGTCCCAACACCTCCTCACAACACAATCAGAGCGGCCTAATTGACGAGCTACTCGCCTAGCTGACCACCCAGCTTCCATCATCCCGACGATTCTCCCCCTCTCAAACTGCGACAACTGCTTATATTGTCTTCGAACACGGCGTAATGGCATGTCTATCTCAGCTCTTCCTTTGTAAATGATTCAGCACACTCAAACAAGCTTTGGTTACCTGTTTTATACTCCACAGAGTACGATGTTCAACGCCCTCTACCGGCTATACGTAATGCGCAATCACGCTGCATTTCTAATCATTTGCATATCTCCCCGACATGTATCTTCATTGCAAGTTTCGTTACGATCCCGCAATTATTTCTTGGTGCGCTAATTTTTTTGTCCATGAGTGTACAATTCAATATACAGTATGTCCTTCTAAAGTCCCTTCCCACCCTCTTAACTTCGGAACGGCTGCTGCCATATTCATAAAAGTGGTGTCTAGGTATAGTAAAGTAGCCATGCGCTACTGGATGAAACCACCTACCGCGCCACCTGGTGGAAAACTGCGGAGTTAGCATTCCTATCTCGAAAAAGGAACGAGATAGGGAAAAAAAGTGATTTATAAAGTTGTAGAAAATCATAGATTTAGTACGAAAAGATACCTTGTGGACATTAATGCAAGGAATAAAACAGTTAAAACGCGCATTTGTTTTGTCGTGATTTCCTACACTGTTGTAGTCTTCGTATATATATATATATATATATATATATATATATATATATATATATATATATATATATATATAATATATATATATGTATATATATGTGTATATATATATGTATGTATGTATGTATATATATATATATATATATATATATGTATATATATATGTATGTATGTATATATGTATGTATATATATATATATATATATATATATATGTATGTATATATATATATATATATATATATATATATATATATATATATATATATATATATATATATATATATATATATATATATATATATATATATATATATATATATATATATCTAACAAAATTTTCTTAGTATCTCTAGCCTAGAAACAAACCGAATCAAACATGTTATATTTTTAGACAACTTCTCTATAAGACAAAACTTTCTTAGTGTAAAACGAGGGGGTAAATTATTGTAAATTTATTTCTAAATGTCCTGTAAATTTATTTCTAAATTTTTGGATTGCGTTGTTTCCAGGCGTCATTTATGTCTAAAGTAACTCCTGAATAGCGAATGGGACCTTAAGAGGGGTGTACTGCACATTAGATTCTAATGCTTTTTAATGATCAAAAAAATTTAAAAAATAATAAGTTAGCACTGAATTCTGATGAAGATGGCACTCGTGCATGTAAGTGTAGCTGGACGATGCATAAAAGCTCTCAATTTTCTCGAGAAATAAAATGTTAATAATTACAAGATAAAAAGAACTTTTTATATACCATGTTTTTAAATTTTCTGTTGAATCATATAAACTTGACTATTCTAAGTATTAATAAATACTTTTAAAAAAAAATTTGAGGAATTATACCATCAACTTCAAAGAAATTGAAGTTCATTGGAAGTTAACTCTCGTTTCACTTTTCGTTCCCGTCCCGGCCGATAGATGGCTGCACCAGTCTACAAAACAAAATTAACAGAAAATGAATTCAATCCTGCTTAAAGATGGCTAAAAGTATTAAAAGAATGCATTGTCATCGTGTTCTGAGCTATTCTAAAAGTTTCAAACGTCTAGCTAGTCGGGAAGTTAGTTAAAAATCGATTGCAAGATTTGTAAGGGACAAACTCAAACACAAAGAAACAAGAAAGGGAGTTAATAAAAACATGGTAATAAAAAGGTTGACTACGACTGGATTAGAAGGTTCATTCAAAATAAACAATAGTACTAATTTTTGAGATTTGTAAGGAACAAACACACACACAAACAAACAAGAAAGCGAGTTAATAAAAACTTTGTAAAAATCTGTCGTTATCTGCAAAAGTTTTTTTTTTTTTTTTGCAATTTACGAAAAATCGCTTACAGTAGATTGGGGCAGTTTTTGAGACTCTCCGCTTTAATTATTGTTTTTTCAGTTAGCAAGTAAGTACGGCAGGGGTCAGTGTTAATCGTTATCTTGATTTTCTATTCAACAATCCTCAGTTTTGTTTGTTACAGTGTTTTACGGCAAATTTATGGCTAGCTGAATAACCATGATTCTCGACGAATGCATTACTACCAACCATTATGGAATTAGGTTTCATTTAAATTAACTTTAGTACTCAAATGCTGTCATTATTCAGAGGAGTTCACCATGTCATTTAATGACCGTGATCTGGCATTAAACCTATTTTAACTGGCCCCTATTTTAACCCCTATAAAGGTCAGAAATCTTTTTTTTTTTTCAAAATCATAGTAAGCACAAAAGGACATGTGAAAAACTCCAACGCGAAATTTCCCTTCCGAGATGTTATGGTCCCAGAGATACGGTGATCACTCAGAGAGTGAGTGGTATTTGACTTATATATATATATATATATATATATATATAACAGTTCCGTAACTGACTGACTGACAGATTGATTAACTGACTGACTGATATACAACGCACAGACCAAACCGCCGGACCTAAAGGGCTGACATTTTGCATGGCGATTCTTCTTATGGTGTAGGGGTGCACTAAGAAAGATTTTTGAAAAATTCGTCTTAGATTTTGTAAAATTAAATTTTTAAGCCGTTTTAGTAACTTTTTTTAGTTTGCATTTAAAATAATAATTTGAGGGTTATAAAATTTATATCGCGAGAAAGATCCTAAAAATTCCTTTAAAATGAAATCTTTTTCGAATCTTTACCTCCATTTTCTGATTTTTGGTGAATTTTTAAATATTTATTTTTAGAATTTAATTTATTAAATGCCGATCACGCGATTTCTTTTTCTGGTACTTTAAATAAATTTATCGTCACGTGCATAACAACTGTTGTGATGATAATTAATAGTTTTGGAAGTGATTAAAATTAATATTAATATCGGGTATTCAGATAAATAAATTAGTAAAGTAAATTAGTAAAGTAAGTAAATTTTAGTAACGATTGTGCTTTGTTTAATCAATTTATTAAGCCTCTGCTAAATATATGTAAGGGTTATACTTGTGGTGATCAGATATTAATTGATTTGATTAATGTCATCGCATTTGGAGAAGGTGCGCAAGTTTCTCTAAATGTTTTGACATTGAGAAGAATTAAGTTTGAAATAGATCATCACAGGTTATACCTTATTATTGTTAATATTGATAAATTAATAAGTTTTATTTATGAACCTTGTGAATGGTTGGCATATTTTTTTATTGTTTTTTTTGGCTGGCGTTTTGTATTTTAAATGGTAAAAGTCTTAGAAATATTCTTTGCTTTTCTTCTATCCTTAAAAAAATGACCCAGCGCCTAGCAACAGTTTTGAAAGCCTCCCCCACTATCGGTAACCCAATACGTCCGCTAAAGCCCTTTTTCGAACGGGGAGAAATTTTGGAAGGTCAGATGCAAGGCGCGCAGGGATACATCGCCGGGTGGATGACCAGGCCGCCATGAAATTAAAATAACCAACAAGAACGAGATGAGGGGTGGAAAAAAAATTAATTGTATAAACAATTGCAGAGTGCAAGAGTGCCACCTGTAGCCTTCCCCCCTCATTTCGGCCATTACAATTCACTGAGCATCAAAGAACTATTTGGTGTGGAGGATGGTTTCACCGGATTGATGGAAAGGGTGACAAGGTGCTGACTCGGAGCGCGGGAGTTTGAAAACAAGGAGAAGATTTCTGGATCCTGAACGTGGAGGCGAGGGCGAAAGACCGAGGGGTCGGGGCTGGAAACTCTGGCCTCGATACAACGCTAAGATCCCGACGATGAAGTGACGCGACGGGTGAATTTCTTTTCCTTCCTTTACTTCTATAAATTCTATCCATAACCTCTCTACCTTTGATTAAAGCTGCAGCAACATCATTAAGATTAGATTTAAATGTATAATTGAAATTAAGATGAGCAATTGCATATAGAATAATTCAGGTTTTTTTTTTTATATTCGCCAGCCATTTCATTTTGAATTGTCATTGTAAATATTTTATTGTGTTACGAGGATATAGAAGTTGGTTTTTATAGCAATTGTATTATTGATGATTTAATATTGCTATCCCAAAAAAATGTTTAATAGAACTGATTACCAGATTGGTGATAATATTGTTAATGTAATCGGAAGGAATAAATTTGTTATGTTAAGTATAGCTTTGTCATGTCGGTCCTTGCCTTTTTAGTAAATTTGCTGATTTTCAGCTTTAGGTTTTATTTTTATTTCAGCAGATATGAAGCTTTTTCTTTTAGGTGAGATAATTTTATTTCTAGGTGTTCTCCAAGGTTAAGTAAATTTATTAGATTTAATTTCATTTTTCTTTTGGCTCATTATTCACCACAGTGAAGCATTCAGTTCGAACCAGTGTTAATTATAATTATTAATGGTTTATGGGTTATTGCATTTAAAAATAACACAACGCAACTTACCATCTATCTTAAAATGTACTAACCACTAACGGCCAAATGGCAACTCTTGAAGTAAATTGATTTAAAGATTGTAAAGAGTAATTCTAACTTTAATTAATAAGTAATTATAATATTAAGGTTAAATAAACCCCAATACAAAAAATCGTTACCACACAACTAAATAGACAAAAAAAAATACGTTTTATCTTGCTAATGCGGCAGACGATTGGACATTATTTTGTCTATAAAAATATCCCTTACGATTTTTTTATAAATATATATATTTTTTTCTACATCAATTGTATATATTGATCGTCGCATTTATTAAATATATATATATATATATATATATATATATATATATATTGGCATTAATTGCATACATTGACCGTTGTATTTAATTTGTGTGTACTCCATAGCGAAGTGCGGGTTTTCAGCTAGTATATATATATATATATATATATATAGTATGCCCTAGACGGCTTTTGAGAGTAGCAGCAAAATCGTGCATCCCTGTGCGCCAACTCGGTGTCATTTTAATCACGAATATTGCGCGAATAAGTACACCTGCTCACTAACATGCCCCTAATGTTATAGCTCCGCACCGACGCTGTCCAGATCAAAATTTAATCTCTCTTAACTTCTATTATCTCCGTCTGAAATTCCCTGACCTGCAATTAAAAACACTCGGAATTCCCTCCCCGATTCTTTCACACCAATCGGCTTTCTGAATGGTTTTAAGCGCAAGTTAACCATTAACACTTTTCAAAATCTCCTCCACCAGAAGTCCTTCCTGCAACTCCCCCCAAGAGGGGAAAAATAAAAAAAAGTCCCCAGAAGGGAAAAGCTGGAAATCACTTAATTCCTCCAATACAATCCCTCGCGCCCCCCGGGGCTGGGGTGGGGGAAAGAAAAGCAACAAATAGGGATTTTCTTTTCAATTTTGTAATGCCACCTCTTCGGGAGATGCCATTATGGGAAATAAAAAGATGGGACTTAAATATACCTCGCGACGTATTAAAAAATGTTTTTACTTTTTTTTGTTTGTTAAAGGTGTTACTTTCGTTTTATTTTCTCCCCCCCCCCGTGTTATATGAGCATTTCACCCGCGGGGGCCATCACTCATAAACGATGAGCTGAATCTCTTGCGTTTGCTCTGTGCAACGATAAATGGCAGATCATTTGATAGGTTATTGAGTTAAAAGGAAGTAAAAAAAATTATTTAAAAGTACATTGAGTATATAAGTATCGTTTTAAAATTAAAAAAAATATCTAATTTTGTTTGAAGCAAATGGTATAAGGCAACGAATAAATATTAAATTTTATATATCTATATATATAAAACAGTTCCGTAACTGACTCATTCATTCACTGACTGACTGACTGACTGACATACAACGCACAGACCAAACCGCTGGACCTAAAGGGCTGAAAAGGGCATGGCGATTCTTCTAATAGTGTAGGGGTGCACTAAGAAAGAGTTTTCAAAAATTCTTCTTAGATTTTTTTAAATTAAATTTTTAAGCTGTTTTTTAAACTTTTTTTACGTTTGCATTTAAAATAATAATTTGAGGGTTATAAAATTTGAGGGTTATAAAATTTGAGGGTTATAAAAGATCCTAAAAATTCCTTCAAAATGAAATTTTT
>CAJRAI020000178.1:32500-38540 GCA_907164885.2 Dolomedes plantarius | reverse complement strand
GAATGCAGTAAAAAGTTAATGATGTTGTCTACATCTCCTGCTAGGAGAAAAACTAAATTTCTCAAAATGCTTCCAAATGATGCCCAGCTTAGATTGCGCCCATAAAATTCCCTCTATACATCAAGTCACCCATGTCTTTAGAATGGTTAAATAAATATTATAATGTTGAAGATGTAACCTAAAAAAACTACAGAAAATCCAAAAATATTTTTTTCACTCTTTTTCTCAGCCTCTAATCAATCATCTAAATTTTATTCATTCTAAATGTAAGTCATTACGAATTTTTCCCGATATTTGTGATGAAGATGTTCGTTCTCTCAAAACTTACAGTTGTTTGTAAAGAGGTTAAAAAAAATTCACACATTTTTTGTTCAGCGACTTTTACTGTTCCTTTTCAATGAGAAACAAATTCGAAAGCAACCTGTAACTGCAAAACAAAAATTCTGGGAAAAAAACTTAAAACTGACAGAAAAATATTGAAGAATTCTACGTTATATAGCCCCACCGGTCTAGACATTTTAGGCAGATTGTCTTTCCGGTATTCTCCCAATGTTACCACGAGATTACTTGGTTGCTTGGAATGGAGACACCGGACAGGTGACCCATCACCACCCTCGGGTGCCAACTCAGTTTTAACGAAGCTACCCTACGGGTGATATCTTGTGGGCTCGTACCTCCTCTCACATACATAACACATGTAGCGACTCTCCGGCCCATGGATTTAACGGGCCTATATCCGGCGTAGACACGGAAGCATTCAGTTGTGCTTTTCGAACTGAACAACTTCAGGGCCAAACTCCGACGAGCAAACTACTAAGCTGCCCTGGGCCTTAATAACTAACTCGTGGCACAATAGTCCGAATTGCTTTTCAGCACTGTGGACCAAGGCCTGAGGTGCCCATCTCCACTTTCATGACCGTGGGTTGGGGTGCCATACAGCATATGTCTCAGTCAGGTGGTCAACTTGACGTGGGACCCCCTAAACCCCAGAGTTTAGTTCCCAAGCATGCTTGGTCCTCATTTTATCGACCCACTCAAGGGATGAAAGGCATGAGTCGACATGTCTTGCCCAGTCACAGGGTCGAACCCTGGGCCTGTGGGGTGGCAGCTTGACGCTTTTAACCACTACGCCAGCGGGCATCCCTGGCCTTAACCCTTTGAGGGGCACCGTTTGCATAGTGCAAACGCCTAAATCTAGTGTTTTTTTCCCTTGCATTCAATGAATTTCAGTTAAATGAGCTGAAAAATGGTTTGTACCGCCATCTGTTATCACTTTAAAAAAGTAAAAACATTTGGCAGCCTTTAATTGGAAATTTTTTCACGATTCTTTAGGTTAAAAAAAAGTCAACCGTGCAAACGGGGGAGGTTGTTACCCCGGAAAGGGTTAATATTGTTCATTAAATTGACATATTCTAAAACTATATTTTTAAAAAATTTAATAAATAATTTTTTAATTAACAGCTCTATTAACAAGGAAAGGGGTTCAGGGCTCTCCCTCGTGCAATGATCTGTACGTCTGTACGTTATAAAGTAATAATACGTTATAAAAAAAAGAAATATGAATGTTCTTAAATATTTAAAATCGAAGACTGAAACGCCAGTTAAATGTGTTGTCGAAGTCCCTTATTTGGCGTGTCGTGTGAAATCTTAGTAAAAACATTCAAGATAACTTAACACTTTTAATAACTTCGAAACTTCAAAAACTTTAAAACTTAAACAAATTTTAACGTTGAAAAAACATAACATCATTTGCTGTATTCCCGGGCTGAGTTACAGCATACAGCTTCGGTGAGCTGGACTCACAGAGTCCTGCAAAGGAACCGAGCTAGAAAAGTAAAATGGAGTGCAGTGCTTCTTCACGAAACTCCCGGCGGTTTTATAGCTACCTTCGGTATGTCTCAATAATGTCTTCTTTCCTATAAGGTTTCTTCTTCTGTCGGTTGAAGTCGGCTTCTGTCAGTTGAAACGCAATGACGTCATCGTTCGCTCTCAACCGCCACAGTGTCATTTACTCGAATATATGTGATTAGCCAAATTATAGAGTTTCTATGCTCACTTCTACCCAGACTTGGGTGTATATAATTTGAAGTGGCACTCTGAATTTGAAGCAAACACAGTTTATACATGAAACAATGTTTATTGAATTCGTTGCACATATAATTGGCTTTTACAGCAATAAGCATGCGTACTACTTGTACGGAATGTATAAACACAGCTTTCAAGAACAATATATTTTTATACTCACGAACAGTAAGTCAAACCAGCAGTACTGCCATGTAAACTTCTGGCCCGCTAAGCACTAGCGCAGGATAACACCTTTTCAACCTTAACAACCTCCCCTTTTCATTAATGACGTTGCGTGGTATTCATACTAAGCGCGTATGCCGAAATTAGCATATCTAAAGCAGCTTCTTTAATTCACTCAAAAGTTCGATTCTTGTGAATCGAATCTTGTGTATACCTTACAAAATGTATTATAGTTCTTCAGTTTCATTCTTCAGTTTCCTTCTAATTTTAAAGTCATTTATAATTCACGTTGTTTCGTGCAAAGGAATTAGTTTTAAATAATATTTTAGAAGCCTAATATATTTACGTTCCTTCACATTATTTCTGTTTTAATATGAATACAGATCTTGTAATCCTCATTACGAAAAATATATCAACGTAATATATGGAGGTATGATGAAGGGTATCGATTCAGACAAAAATGTATAATGGTGACAGGAGTTAAAGTAGTATGTTGATGCAAGTTACAGTACATTTCGAATATATCCTATTACGTTCGTTCATTGTAAATTTTCACCTTACGTTATTCAATTACATCCATAAACAAGACACATTACACAGAGAGCTATAAGCATGCTGTTATTGCGCAAGTTTGCTATAAACTTGGAGAGAAATGCTGTTTCGATTAATTAAATTTCTTTTAAATTACCGATTTTTCCCCATTTGTATTATAGGGACGAACTTTAAGCAGGTTTCTCTTGGGTATTTTCCTTTTTGAATAGGTAATCTGCAAGCAAGTATCTAGTGTGCATAAAAAAAACAAGCTTTGAATGAGTAGCAATTCGTTTGACAAAGTAAATAATGTATGTTAAAGTTGTATTCCTTATCTTTTTAATCATTACTCAATTCTTGTTGTTCACTATTTTCCCAAGTTTGATCTTGTATAAAGGTATGTCGCTAAATAAAATCTAACAGATTTATTCCTGATAAAAGTCCGTGTTAGTTTCTTCATTCTCTTTCAATATATCACTTACTTTTGTATTATTTTTGCTTTCCAAATCTTAATAGCATTGCTACGTGATATGTTTCCGAAATGGGGTAAAATCATTTCTTCTCTACGTTTTCTAGACTAGCGCCTTAAAAAAATTTTTTTTTCAAATCTTGTTCCTTGTTAAGGCAACAATGGACATTAAAATTTACTTTTTTTACTTTTCATCATAGAGATACGAAATTTTGTACATATATACATTTCACTATAAATAAATAGAATACCTTAAAAGAAATTTCCAATCTCATTATAATTTTAAGATTTTTTTAAAAGTTTGAAATTTATAAACAAAATTTTAAAATGCTCCTTGCTACTTAATTTTTGAGATATTTCCTCGATTTTGCATTTTAATCTTTTTAAACTGTATAACAAACAAATCTGGGTATCGATTATTTAATCCCTCGAATAGTTAATTTTTGAGATATTTTTTTCTGAATTCCATCCCGATTTTCATCAAAATTTTGCCTTTTGAAAAGTTATAAATCAAATTTAATTACCTTAATAAAATCGAATTGTAAAATGCATACCCAGTTTTTTTGTAAACAGCATCAGGATTTTTCCTTATCAATTTCATGAATTTTGAACAAAAATTAAGTAGCATGGAGCATTTAAAAAATCTAAAAACCTCGAAAAATCTGTTTTGAGGAAAACAGATTTAAAATTTATTACTACACTTACCCATTATAAATTACTTTGTAGAAGCTTCATAAATAATTTTTTACTTGAAACAAAATATTTTGGTACTAATAATCTACAGTAATATATATATATATATATATATATATATATATATATATATATATTTACAATAACACAATCAGTATTACAGTGACGAGATTTGCTCAAATAAAGGTCCACCGTTCCCTTAATTCCCCTAAGTAAGTTTGAGCTCGTGTAGAAAAAAGGTCGCTAAAATAAAGTTATCATAGTGATTTTTATATTTCTATGAATGTTAGTTTCTTTATTTCCCCGCCATTGTTTCCGTTATTGCTTGATTATCTTTACTATTTCAATTCTTAATAGCATTGGAACACGTCACGTTTCCGAAGTTAACTGAAATCAATCCATTTCTCTTATTCGTACACAAGTCTAATGTGATATTTTGATCGATGTTTTTTTGTATCTTTCCTCCTGTACTTAAATCTTGGTCTTCCTTGTTGCCCAAAGCTAGTTTGAGCTTGTGTGAAAAACAGTCGTTAAAAAAAGTATGTCCTTAAATGTTAATTTCTTTCTTTTCCTTCATTATTTCACCTAGTTTTTGGTTATTTAACTTTTTTCGAAATTTAATAAGCCTTTATTCCTAGCATGTGCAAGAAATGGAGTGAAGTCATAACACACTCGCAAATTTGTATCATTTAAAAAATAATCTAACGCTAAAATTTCTCGATGAAAAACAAATTCGTTTGACAAGTCAACTATCATATTTTGAGAGTTCTATTTTGTATCGTTTCCATCTGTACTCAAATCTCGTTCTTCATTAATGAAAAAGTTGGGGGCTTGTGGAAAAAACATTCGTTATAAAAAGAGGATGTCTTTAAATGTTAATTCCTCTGTTCCCCTTCATTATTTCACCTACTTTTTGATTATTTTAACTTTTTTAAAAAATTTAATAAGCATTTACTCATAGTATGTGCACGAAATGAGGTGGAATTATATCTTACTCGTAAATTTGTATCATTTTAAAAGCATTAAACGTTAAAACTTCACAATGAAGAAAATATATTAATTTGACATGCCAAATGTATGGTAGAATCACATATTACTCGCAAATTTGGATCATTTTAGAAACATCAAACGCTAAAATTTCCCTGTTAAAAATAAGTTCATTTGACAAATCAAATGTTATATTTTGAGAGTTGTATTTTATATCGTTCCCATATGTACTCAAATCTTGTTCTTCATAATTGAAATAAGAAAGTTTGGATTTGTGGAAAAAACAGTCGTTATAAAAAAGTATGTCTTTAAATGCTAATTTCTTTCTTCCCCTTTATCATTTCATCTATTTTTTGGTTATAGAAACTTTTTCAAAATTTAATAAGCATTTCTTCCTGGTTTAGTACGTGAAATGAGGTGGAATCATATCTTACTTGTAAATTTGTATCATTTTAAAACATAAAAAGCTAAAATTTCCCTGTTAAATATAAGTTCATTTGACAAATCAAATGTCATATTTTGAGAGTTGTATTTTATATCGTTCCCATATGTACTCAAATCTCGTTCTTCATAATTGAAATAAGAAAGTTTGGATTTGTGGAAAAAACAGTCGTTATAAAAAAGTATGTCTTTAAATGCTAATTTCTTTCTTCCCCTTTATCATTTCATCTATTTTTTGGTTATAGAAACTTTTTCAAAATTTAATAAGCATTTCTTCCTGGTTTAGTACGTGAAATGAGGTGGAATCATATCTTACTTGTAAATTTGTATCATTTTAAAACATAAAAAGCTAAAATTTCCCTGTTAAATATAAGTTCATTTGACAAATCAAATGTCATATTTTAGAGTTGTATTTTATATCGTTCCCATATGTACTCAAATCTCGTTCTTCATAATTGAAATAAGAAAGTTTGGATTTGTGTAAAAAACAGTCGTTATAAAAAAGTATGTCTTTAAATGCTAATTTCTTTCTTCCCCTTTATCATTTCATCTACTTTTTGGTTATAGAAACTTTTTCAAAATTTAATGAGCATTTCTTCCTGGTTTTGTACGTGAAATGAGGTGGAATCATATCTTACTTGAAAATTTGTATCATTTTAAAAACATCAAAAG
>CAJRAI020000178.1:0-22500 GCA_907164885.2 Dolomedes plantarius | reverse complement strand
CTCAGAGACCCTAGACATCACAGTTTCGAAAGCCAGAACCAAAATTAATTTACAAATTGTAGTTATTTTTTAATAATTTATTTTATGATTCGGAAACTCTTGCGAGAAATCTCATTTTGGAGATTTCGTTCTTCATTTCCGGACGAAGGTAAAATAGGAGAAAAACCAGTTTTTCGACGTCATGCACGTGATGTGTTGGGGCGTTTGTTTTCTATGAGGGATTCGGTGGTTAAAGGAAATCGATTACTATTGCAGTGATAATCGATTAAAAAATCACATTTAGTAATGCCGTAATTTTTTTGGCCAGCACTTAGTTAATATCATATAATTTGTGGTGTATTTGTGGAAAAAATCTATGAAGATTTCAAAGAATTTCAGCATGTGGAGGATGTGATATATTCGCTTTCAAGGAAATCGATTACTATTGCAGTGATATTCGATTAGTAATCCTATGTCAAAAATTTTGCCAAAATGTGCCAGAAAGGATTAAATTTATATGGGTAAAATAATGTATCGTGGTGAGGAAAAGGATGACAGCGACGCCCATTAACAAAGGGTTAAGGCTACTAAAAAATTGGTAATTACATTACCCGAGCAACGCCGGGACGGGTACAGCTAGTATATATATATATATTTATAAAAAAATCGTAAGGGATATTTATTTTTTTTGGATAATATCCAATCGTCTGCTGCATTAGAAAGAAAAAAAAATTTCCATCTATTTAGTTGTTATGCACGTGACGATAAATTTATTTAAAGTACCAGAAAAAGAAATCACGTGATCAGCATTTAATAAATTAAATTCTAAAACTGAATCTTTAAAAGTTCACCAAAAATCAGAAAATCGAGGTAAAGGTTCGAAAAAGATTTCATTTTAAAGGAATTTCTAGGATCTTTCACGTGATATAAATTTTATAACCGTCAAATTATTATTTTAAATGCAAACTTTGAAAAAGTTACAAAAACAGCTTAAAAATTTAATTTAAAAAATTCTAAGAAGAATTTTTGAAAAATCTTTCTTAGTGCACCCCTACACCATAAGAAGAATCGCCATGCAGAATGTCAGCCCTTTAGGTCCAGCGGTTTGGTCTGTGCGTTACCATGTCAGTGAGTCAGTTACGGAACTGTTTTATATATATAGATAAACATGAAAATACCTTTTTATTTCATAGGTTTTATGTGTGCTTTGGCTTATATTGCCTCTCCTTAAAGCTCCTGATATTGCTTTTTCGCCTGTGAGTCGCTTGCTCGACTTCTCGGTGAAGTGACGAACGGTAGTCTCACATTATATTGGTGTTCCAGCAGACCTGATACCGTCTTTCCATCAATTTAAGGGGACTTGGTACCCTTATATTGATGAAAGTATCGATTTTTCAATTTTTTGTTAAAAAAAATACTTTGACACCTCTAGTATATTGGTATAAAGTTTTGAAATGATCTGACGATTGTAAGTGTATCAAAAATACCTTGCATTATCTAGTCAGCCCTTTAAATGCCACGCCCACTTTAGTATTTACATTCCTTTGACTCTAAAATTTCCTCCCTAAATTACAAATAACCCCGGGGATAACCCAGATTGTCACAAAATAAGAGTAGGGACCTCAATAAATGAAGTATTTCTTCCAAAAATTCTACCAGTATGTCAACGGTTTGCATCTAGCGAACTTCTGGAAATATGTGTACGTTGTTGAACTCAAAATACTGATGACAACTTACCCGTAAATTATAAAAAATGCTATTCGTAAAAGAGAACAGCTATCCAGAAAGAGAAGCGGCGTTACATAATCAGCAGGATGTTTTTAAAATCGTCAAGTGTTATGACCGAGGTTTGTGGACTCTTTTGATGAACCATTGCAACTTAAATTTTAAAATTCTTAACGAAACTATTAAAAATGCTATAAATCTTTATTGAAATGTCTTGTAATAATATTTATAAATATTTAAAAGCAATCTAAGAAAGATATTTAAATTGTTATTCCCATTTTTCACCAGTTCTCTCATTATTTCTGTTTGGATAAGTTTTTAATAAAAGCCTCTAATTATAACTAGATGTCACCTATTCAAAGAAAATGGCTATAATTTTAAAGATATATAAGTAGCAACATAACGACATTAATATTACGAAAACTGGAATAGGTATATACAGTTTTTTCAGTGCTTAAATCTTTAAATGGATTTTTCTCAGTTTGCTGTTTTTGACGTTTTACTGTGTTTAAAACACGACTACGTCTACAAATATATGTCAAATGACTCCAGTATTTTTTTGTATGTTTAATATAATGTATTTAATAAAACTAGGGAGGTATTTTACAATATAATTAAAAGAAAAAAAGAAAAATCGAAATGTTGAGGAAACCATGTTTTTTGCTGCTTTTTTGCCTACACTTGTACATTTTATTTTTTCTCATTTTTAAAATTCTTTAATTTTTAAAAAAAAAATTAAATTACTCAATTTTTACCCACAAAATAATTTTTGTTCTTGTTAAAATCAGTTTGTTTAAGTATTACCTATAATAATATGTGTATACTATAGGTAAATATACTTCTGCAAAAATATTCCTACAAAGGGTACCGAGTCCCCTTAATATCTTGATGAAAGCACTCACCTCGCTCCTCACTGACATCACCCAAATTATCTGGGAAAAAAATGAAGCTGACTGTTCAAAAAGTAAATGTTGAGGCTCATCAAACAGCCTAACTTTTTGAACGTTTCCAGCATGTTATCTACAATAGAAATATAATGTGGGTCTTTTTTGTTGTCCAAGAACCTGGTCGCAATCTGCTTGACAATCACCCAAGCCTCCCTCTATTTTAAAGTCATTTGTAGAGTATAGCTCACTTCTACTCGCACTTGGGTGTATATAATTTGAAGTGGCACTCTAAATGAATTTGATACAAGCACAGTTTATACATGAAACAATGTTTATTGAATTCGTTGCACATATAGAACTTGCTTTTACAGCAATAAGCATACGTACGCAATATATATTAACATTCAATAAAAATACACTTTTCAATACTCACAAACTAGAGAGTCAAACCAGCAGTTCTGCCACGTAAACTTTGGGCCCCCTAAGCACTAGCGCAGGATAGCACCTGGAGCTGCTTACCTCGTAGCTCCCTCTCGTTTATCTATCAACTTTAACAACCTCTTTATTAATCAAGCTGCATGGTATTTATACCAAGCGCGTATGCCGAAATTAGCATATCTCAAGCAGCTTCTTTAATTTATTCACTCAAAAATTCGATTCTTGTGAATCGAATCTTATGCATACCTTACACATTTTTGATTCAAAGTTGGGATCGAACATCATTTTTCGGATGCCAGGCCCAACAAACACGCTTTCTTCCAATTTTGCTTCTGATAGACGAGGAAACTTCTCGCAGAGGTACTTGAAACTTTCTTCATCTTTGGGTAAGATTTTCACAAACTGTTTCATTAGTTAGGCCTAATTTTATCTGTAGAGGTGTCAGCAGAATGTTTTCCAAGTCCACGAAGTTCTTACGCAGAATGTTCTTCTCTCCAGGCTTTAAAGATTTTCTTGCAGGCCAGATTTTTCTGTACCAACGTTGACCCCTTGCCCTACCATCCCATTCACATAAGAAACATGGAAATTTGCGTAAAGCCAAATTGCCGGCGGTTAGCTCATGGCGTTGAGTTCACTAAAAATGTCATTTCTTTAAATATTGAGTGTTGATATGTGAAAAAAATGGTGGATGTTACGGCTTTTTTACTGTCATATTCGGTTTCAGCACACTAAAAACCACAAGAATAAGGCAAATTTATGCAAAAAGTTTTTCCATCGTTGGCCTGTGTAATTTTTAAGGTATTAGAGATATCCAGATTTAAGCTATTTGAAATAACGATAACAGCTGCATAGATTTAGGGAGTGTTTTTTTGGGGGGAGGGAATGTTTGTAATATTCTTTTACCTGCAAGTGATATTGATAGTCTCTTGGCTTATTTTTATTGTGTTCTTAGCACTCTTTTCTTCTTTTGATAGAGGGATAATCCGCTGAATGCCCGCAGACAATTAGGTCAGTGAAAACAGATTTAGCCAAGCATACAAGCAACCTTTCACCACAAAGCTAGGTACCAGATTTTTTATAAGTTTTAAACCACAATTTATCCACTTTAATTTAAAATAGTTAATTACGAGGGGTGGTCACGTGTTGCCCAAGGCCATGAAGCTCTGTTTTTCCAATTAGTTCGCTCGATAATGCAATCTTCTTAGGTAATACACATAAGATATTTCATAAGATGCTTGATATAAATTAGATAACATCTTTCAGGATATTTTAAATGTTGGATGTTTAAGAAAGAGCTAAGAATCTCTGCACAATTTAGATGATGTTAAAGAACGTAAATAAATTAGACATCTTAGGTTACTGCTTAGAAAAATAAGAGAATAAAGTATTAACCCCTTCATGCTCGCATAATTTTCAAGAAAACTGTAAAAAGAGTGTCTATTTTTACCGGAGGGTTTCATTTATTTTTTGATCTGCCACATCTAGTTTTAAAAGAAAACACATCCCCAATTACATTATAAATAGTCTGGTGCTGCCATCTGGTAAGTAAAATAAGAAATAAAATTTCTTCAGGGTAAATGAAATGGATTTTTTTAATCTTTTTGGTGCGTTTTTTTTTAACATTTCAGCCCCGAAATATCACGGGAACGAGAATTAGAGGGTGAAACCTCACCCACCCCCCGTAATTCTGACGGGAGCGAGAAGGAAGGGGTTAATAGTATAAAATTACGTATAAAAAATAAGGTAATTGTTTTAAAAAATCATTGATTTGAGAAGAACTAGTTCGCATTATAAAAAAATTTCTAGTACCGGATTTTTAGCATCTGACATTGAAACAAGCAGTTTCATAAAGCAAAATTAGTCGCGGAGACTTTCTCTTTTTATGAAAATGCAAATGCCAAAGTCCGTTTACCAAGCATAGAAAACATTAAATCTGTATTTCGTATGGCCTGAGAGGTCTGTTGGTCGGCAAAACAACACTCAGCTTTAAATTATGATGAAACTGTCAACCATGCCAAATCTATAATTAGAAGATTGTTCTCCAGGAAAAAGAAATGAGGAAATAGACAGTGCCTTGCACAGAAAAATTGAAATTAATGCAATGCGGAAGATGCATTTCCTGTGGATTTTAATTATTTTAAATTAATCTAAAAAGAATCTAAAGTATTATGGAAAATGAGACTAAAATCCCTATGAGACTAAAAATCTTCATCAAATTCTGTTTTGTCTCATTATAGCCATGACTTGATTCCAAACTCTACAGAGCACTTTGGGACAGATAGACTTAATTCATATTCAAAGAGAGCCTCTTATAATCAGCAGTTATCAAAAGATTGAAATATGGGTTATTGTCTATTATATTTTCTAGAGAAGCATTCTTCCTCGTTTTGTCTTCTAACTTTATTCCTCAGAAAGCAATGGTATTTCATTATGTTTACGAACATAAAAGGCGAACCTATGGCACGCGTGCCATAAGTGACACTTAAAAAAATTTTCGATGGCACTCGATCTTCGACAAAATTTAATTTTCGGAACCTTGAAATGCAATTAACAGTTTTCCAATGCAGTTCTATTGGCAGAGACAAAAGCTTTATCGATTTTTAACTATTGAACTTCATAAAACGAAAGTTTATAAGTAAATAGACTGATGTATTTAGTTCGGCAAGTGTTTTCCTCTAAGTGACTAAATGGGAACCAGATATAAAATATTTGGCATCTGAAATTTATCAAACAAAATTTCCATAAATAAATTATTGACATTAATGTTCAATTTGCTTGTTTTTTACTACCTCTGTCAGCAATATATCTATTTCTATTTTCTTCAGGCCCTGATTTTCTATTAGACCCGGTAGGCCCGGGCATAGGGGCCCCCAAAAAATTGTATTTAAAAAAAAAAAGGAAATTCCAAATTCAAATTTTTTTAACCTGTCTTCTTCATAGCAATTTTTTTATATATCCTTTAAAATTTGATTCATTGGTTCATCATATGTATAGTTATATGTATAGTTCATCATATGTATTCTATAGTGTATATAAGGGACTAGCTGAAAACCTGCGCTTCGCTACGGAGTACATTCAAATTAAATACAACGGCCAACGTATGCAATTTATGCCAAAAAATAAATATATATATTTATAATAAATGCGATGATCAATGTATACAATTGATGTAAAATATATATCTATATATATATATATATATATATATTTATAAAAAATCGTAAGGGATATGCATTTTTTTTATATAATATCCAATCGTCTGCTGCATTAGAAAGAGAAAAAAATATTTTTTTGTCTATTTAGTTGTTACGCACGTGACGATAAATTTATTGAAAGTACCAGAAAAAGAAATCACGTGATCGGCATTTAATAAATTAAATTCTAAAAATGAATCTTTAAAAATTCACCAAATATCAGGAAATGGAGGTAAAAATTCGAAAAAAATTTCATTTTGAAGGAATTTTTATGATCTTTCTCGTGATATAAATTTTATAACCCTCAATGTATTATTTTAAATGCAAACGTAAAACAAGTTTAAAAAACAGCTTAAAAATTTAATTTAAAAAAATCTAAGAAGAATTTTTGAAAAATCTTTCTTAGTGCACCCCTACACTATTAGAAGAATCGCCATGCAAAATTTCAGCCCTTTAGGTCCAGCGGTTTGGTCTGTGCGTTGTATGTTAGCCAGTGAGTCAGTCAGTTACGGAACTGTTTTATATATATAGATTAATAAGTTTTTCTGGTTACATTGTATTGGTGTTTTAATGTTGAAGTTAATACTATGTTGTATTGCTTTTTGTTATTTGATAATGTTGTAGGCTTCTACGCTTCAAATAGCCAATTATTGGTAAAATGGTACTTTCACAATGATTCATGATTATTTTTTTTGTGTGTGTGTCAATTTTGGAAATTTTACGCCCACATCAGTGTTAGGGGGGCCCCCATCCCAAGTTGTGCCTACAGTCAAGAATTTTCTAAATCGGGCCCTTCTTTTGTTCTCCTCACATCAAAACACAAATATGTTACGATTAATAATAACCTTTTATCGAAGTTTGTCTTTTTCCTGTTAATAAACTAACCCGTCAACACTTGAGGAAAATTTGTTTTTGAAATTGTCGGGCACGTGCACAAGAAAAGACTTGACTACCCTACATTAGAAAATCAATATTCTCTACGTCAGGGTATTGCATTCTAAGAATGTTCGAATTATATGCCATCAGCTTGTATTTGAAGAATTTTTCTGTTGACTGACTAAAGTTTGCTCGATGTTATAGACCGGGAGAAGGAAAAGAGTCATCTGATTTAGCTGGCAGTTAATTTTACGAGTGTCAAGAGTAAATGTAATATTAAGCACATAAAACGGGAGTCTAAATCAGTTTTGATGCTTCCAACTACATCCTGAACATTTCGCTAATTTTGGCAGACGCCAAATGGAAATGAATATTTTCGCAGATGAATCTATTTTTCCTTTAAATCTATAGAGAATCTATGCTCACTTCTACCCAGACTTGGGTGTATATAATTTGAAGTGGCACTCTATTTGAATTTGAAGCAAACACAGTTTATACATGAAACAATGTTTATTGAATTCGTTGCACATATAATTGGCTTTTACAGCAATAAGCATGCGTACTACTTGTACGGAATGTATAAACACAGCTTTCAAGAACAATATATTTTTATACTCACGATCAGTAAGTCAAACCAGCAGTACTGCCATGTAAACTTCTGGCCCGCTAAGCACTAGCGCAGGATAACACCTTTTCAACCTTAACAACCTCCTCCTTTTCATTAATGACGCTGCGTGGTATTTATACTAAGCGCGTATGCCGAAATTAGCATATCTAAAGCAGCTTCTTTAATTCACTCAAAAGTTCGAGTCTTGTGAATCGAATCTTGTGTATACCTTACAAATCATCCTTTAAATATCCAATCATGTTTGATATATATTCCAGTTTCTGCACTATATAAGAATTTCAAAACTACGAAAAAGCAACGAAAACAAGCACTGGAGGAAAAAATTCTTATATTTTTATAGCCGTTACTTCTAAAAGCTTTGCGATTCCCTGGAGAGGTTTCGATTTACTTCTGTGGTGTTTAGTTTTTCTTGCGTACAGGATTATAAAACTATCGGCATTTCTTCTGCTTTTGCGTGAAATGCCATTTTACTGCCCGAGATTTATTTAATTTTACTTTTCAAGTGTACATATCTCAATAAAAGATTTGATTCCCTTTTCAGTTTAGTTCTGGGATCAGTTTCAGATTATTGGGATATTACCAGATTTGAAACGCTGTTTCATTTGATACGCGGTGAATTAATCTTTGCAAAATAGACGGGGTTGCATGAATAAATAAAGGGTAGCATATCGGTTAAGAGTTACGAAAGGGCGAAGTTCCTTTCACTGCAATTTGTAATAAATTGAAATCGCGAGGGATGTTTTCCTGAAAGTCTATCTAAAAATATACGTTACTGAAACATATTTGAGGCAAAGTAATGGAGACTGACAACTGCAGCTATTTTCTCTAACTCCTAAAAAGATTTGTAAGTTGAAGAGGTAGTGTAATTCGGAGATTATTGCAAATTGAAAATCGCATCCCAAATAGATTACTCTAGGGTCATCAAAAATGAGTTACTTTTACACGAATGACAGTGAAAGACGTAGCTTCGTGTGGGCCCGAGGTAGCCTTGTGGTAGCGCGCTGGCTTTCGGTGTTGAGGGTGCTCGGATCGAATCCCGATATTCTCCATTAAATACCTCCGTGTCTACGCCGATATGAGCACGTTAAATTAGACCAGAAAGGTCCTCTATGAGGTCAGAGAGTGTTGGAGAGGGTACGATCCCCCACCCCCCACCCCCCCGATGTCGTCTCTGGGGGCGCTCGGTCAAAATTGTGGTGTCAACTAGCTAAGACGGACTCCTACCCTTGTGGTGCTAAATAAACCGGAGCCGCAGGCTTCTTCGCGAAGCCTATATGGACCTGGTTTGGAACTTCCAGCCAGGGGGCATAAGAAGCCACAACAACAACATAATTCGTGTAAATGATATTATAATAATCCAATTCATTATTCGCAACTTTTGGGTTACTGACTCACTGTTGGTAAAAAGTTATTAGAAACAGATGTGCTGTAAGACGTTTCATCAATCGCTATAACCCAGATCGCTATAATCGCGATTAACGCGTGGGCTCATATTTCCCTGGAAAATAACGAGAACAGAGTAGCACGAATTGCTAAAACGAGAAAAGGCTGAGATTTTTTATGAAGATCCCAGATTATTTTATACATCCATTCGCTTGGGCATGGCTCAGGGGTGGAGGTACCTGATTTTGCTGATCTACAGAAATACCGTGTAAGCCATGTGTAAGACAGCCACTTATAAAGCCCTAAGGATTTAAAGTATGGTAGTCTGAAAGTCCATCTGGGAGAACTTTCAACTGGCGACTGAAAGAAGGAATCTTTGAACTTGTAAGGTATACACAAGATTCGATTCACAAGAATCGAACTTTTGAGTGAATTAAAGAAGCTGCTTTAGATATGCTAATTTCGGCATACGCGCTTAGTATAAATACCACGCAGCGTCATTAATGGAAAAGGGGGAGGTTGTTAAGGTTGAAAAGGTGTTATCCTGCGCTAGTGCTTAGCGGGCCAGAAGTTTACATGGCAGTACTGCTGGTTTGATTTACTGTTCGTGAGTATAAAAATATATTGTTCTTGAAAGCTGTGTTTATACATTCCGTACAAGTAGTACGCATGCTTATTGCTGTAAAAGCCAATTATATGTGCAACGAATTCAATAAACATTGTTTCATGTATAAACTGTGTTTGTATATAATTCAAATAGAGTGCCACTTCAAATTATATACACCCAAGTCTGGGTAGAAGTGAGCATAGAAACTCTATAAACTCTCTGGAGAAGTGTCTTCCATTAGCGATCGATCGAAAAGACGCTCTCGGGGGACTCTCTGCCAACTAGACACCGTTATGGTAGAAATAATTCGATAAATAATTATAAGTCAAAAATAATTTTAACAGAAGGGACTGAAATTATGATCCAGTTTTAGTATTTCTTTTATTCCATTACTAGCTGAAAACCCGTGCTTCGCTACAGAATACATTCAAATTAAATACAACGGTCAAAGTATGCAATTAATGCCAAAAAATATATATATATATATATATATATATATAATAAATACGACGATCAAAATTTACAATTGATGTAGAAAAAAATATATATATTTATAAAAAAATCGTAAGGGATATATTTATAGACAAAATAATGTCTAATCGTCTGCCGCATTAGCAAGAAAAAAAAATATTTTTTTGTCTATTTAGTTGTTATGCACGTGACGATAAATTTATTTAAAGTACCAGAAAAAGAAATCACGTGATCGGCATTCAATAAATTAAATTCTAAAAATGAATCTAAATTCTAAAAAATTCCCCAAAAATCAGAAAGTGGAGGTAAAGATTCGAAAAAAGATCTCATTTTGAAGGAATTTTTAGGATCTTTCTCGTGATATAAATTTCATAACCCTCAAATTATTATTTTAAATGCAAACTTAAAAAAAGTTACTAAAACAGCTTAAAAATTTAATTTTAAAAAATCTAAGAAGAATTTTTGAAAAATCTCTCTTAGTGCACCCCTATAAGAAGAATCGCAATGCAAAATTTCAGCCCTTTAGGTCCAGCGGTTTGGTCTGTGCTTTGTATATCAGTCAGTCAGTCAGTCAGTCAGTGACTCAGTTACGGAACTGTTTTATATATCTAGATGATCTTTACATTATACATAAAATATTTTCATTTATTATTCTTATAAGAAGACTGCAACTTATAAGAAGACTGTTCTTATAAGAAGACTTTAACAAAATTAGGATAACTTTTTTTCTAGAGTGAATTAGATATACGATAATTTTCAAGCAATAAAATAAGGTATAAATTATAGAATAGGGATGGACAAACTGCGGATCTTTATCACTTCCGTTGCGGCTCAGAGCTGGAATTTTGCAAACTTGTTCCGGAATCAAGCTACCCAAAATCAAATTGGGAATCCGTTTCATATTAACACTTTTAACATTGAGAAAACAGAAGCAGAGGCAAACTATATTGTCAAAGATGATTTTTAGAGTCTATTGGGGAGGCACTTACTATAGCTGATGTATGCAGCGATGATGCGACCGGGACCCAGAATCATCTCTAGTACAGGAACACCTTGGCGGGATATTCGCACTTCTCCAAGGCTCTGGGGCAGACGAGAGTCTCTAACCTCTAACTCTGTGGAACCAAATCCTTTATAATTTATTCGTTATTGGCCACACACCGTGGGGAATTATACCATTTTCACCTCTAAAGGCGGCACGTCCAATAATCTCCATTTGTGGTGCAACTTACAGTTGCGAATCCTTGTATTCTTCGTTTAAGGGGGTCCAGGGCACAAAATTGTTCGAATTTTCGAAAAAAAAATTTATTGCATTTAAAAATTTTGTGTTCTTTTGCGCTTAAAATGACGTTTAAATCATGTTTCTATCTTAATTAGAACAAGATAAATTATTATTTTTTTTTTCAACATTCTGATAGTAGCCAATAGTTATTTAAACCTGTAAGTGCGTTTTTCTGCAGGATGGGTTTTTTCCCCCATTTCTCGTCTTTAAATTGTTATAAGTCAAGAACCGTTAAAGATAAATGATTGAAACTTGTAACATGTCTTTTTCAACTATTTTACTTTAATTTTGATTCAGCAAATTTGAAAAAAATATTTACTTTGGAAAATATGATTTTTAAAAAATAAGTTACATAATTTTTTTCGTAATTTTCAATCTAAAAATTTTTAATTTTTTTAAAAATTAATATTTTAAAAAATGGTGAATCAAAATTAAAATTTATATATTTCTGTTTAATTAAATGAAAAAATTTTGAAATTCGACAAATAATATTTCGAGTTATAACGATTTTAAATTACTCCACTTTTATTAAAACTTTTAAATTTTAAAATTTTTTAAAAACTTTTTGAGAAGTTTTATGGTGTGATTTTTTTTACAAATTATATGGTTAACCATCAGAAAAAAATTCAAAATTTTAACTCAATAAATAAATTTTTTTTCAAAATGTGCCCTGGACCCCCTTAAGTTGATAAAAAATTAACAAAGCTCAATGTTGACAAATCAACATTCAACGAAACGACTACGAACTGCAACAGCTCAAAATATGCCATATTTGAATCGTTTGGTTAGACAATTAAAAGAAAAATAATCATTAAAGCTATTTAAACTTTTTAAGAATTTAGAAAATTTAGTTATTCTAACCATTGGAAAGTTGTTCTCATTATTTTCCAGTGAAATTTGAGCCCACGCATTATAGCAGTTGATATAACGTCTTACAGCTCATCTGCTTCTAATGACTTTTGACCAACAATAAGTCAGTAATCCAAAAGTTGATAATAATGAATTGGATTATTATAATATAATTTACATGAACTATGTTGTTGTTGTGGTTTCTTATGCCCCCTGATATACAGCGTTATTTTTTTTTTTAACTGACACTACTAAGAGCCATCTGTAGCGCGATCTATCAGCCGGAATTCCACCAAAATTGATAGAAGGACTAAAGATAGCATGGGAAAGAGTTTCCGTGAAAAAAAAAATAGTTACAAAAGTCGCCGATAGGGGACAATATGGCGCTATTGTTGTCGGCGCACCCGAGAATTTGCATAAAAGGCAAGTAAAACATCAAAATGCAAATTCATGACTACGTAGTCGACAGCAGCGCCAGTATTTTGGACTATAAAGATCGGTGCGGAATCTGTTGCGCCTTCGCTTTACAGAAGAAAGGGTCCTCACTCGCTTTTTTCTAGTGGCATGGCCACCTCGCTCCCCGGACCTAACCCATGTGGCATCTTTCTGTGGGGTTATTTAAAAACTAAGGTGTATCTTTGTGCAGTCTCGAACTTGGCGACCCTAATTGACAACATATCCCGGACTTTGATGAACATTTCTGGTGACATGTTACACTCGGCTGTTGAGAAAGTAGTGTTCAGGATGCAATGTGTCGTCCACCAGGACTGTGGTCACATTGAAGGAGGGAGAAGTGAATTTCCTGCATAAAGCGGTGTTCCAGAGAAATTTCTTTGTTATTCATTTGTCTGCTTACAGCTTTTTCGGTATTCATCCCTTATCTTTAGAGCCCGAAATACTGTCGCTACATAGTTATGAATTTGTATTTTAATGTTTTACTGGCCTTTTATGCAAATTATCGGTGGCGCCGACAATAACAGAGCCATATCTTCCCATATCGGCGACTTTTGGAGCTATTTTTTTTTTCGCGGGAACTCTTTCCCATGTCGTCCTTAGCCCCTCTATCAATTTCGGTCGAATTCCGGTTGATAGATCACGCTACAGATGGCTCTGAGTAGTGTCAGTTTTAAAAAAAATCACCCTGTATTTAATAAGAAAATTATAAAAATACAACACTTGAAGTTTCCTTCGCTTCAAATGCAACGTTTTTCTGTTTGGGGCTCTTAAAAGTATATAGACATTCCCAAATGGCTTTTAACATTTCTTATCTTGGCCTCTCCTGTCATAGAATATAACAGTATGTATAACTAAACGTAATGGGTAAGAAAAGGAGTGAACAATTTTCAGATGGTTAAAATTAGCCTATTGCTTACATTTGAATATGAAATTCGGGAAATGAATTCATACTACAGAGGCTGTTCGCACATATTTTAGACGATTTTGGTAAGCGGTAATAAAAAATCGTTTGCTGCAAAAGAAATAATTGCAATTGTATTATGTTTTTAAAAGTCAAAATTATCGTCAGCGGCTTGAAAATTTTGTTTTTATTCAAAATGGCGTTTTTAACAAAGCAGTTGTTCGAAGGCTACATTTATGCTCTTTCCGAAGAGAAATATGCATACTCCGTTATCCAAAAACGATGTGAGAGGCATGGTTTTGTGATATCTAAAGCGTCGATAGGTACTATCGTCAACAAGAAAGGAAAAAAACGTCAAATTGGAGCCTCAAGTGGGACAAAAATTCCAAACAAGTATCCAAGGAAAAAACGGACATCTTAGACTATTGCAAAGGTACGTTGTTTAATGATAAAAGAAAATACTCCTTGTCAAAGGACAGTTGCAGAATCATTAAAATGCTAGGTGTCCACTGTAAACAAAATGATAAACGTTGATTTAAATCTTAAGAAAGCGAAAAAACGCAATGTGCATCGTCTTCTTCCAAATCATATCGCTGAACGCAGGACACGCTGCAGAATTCTATATAAGAAACACTTATCCAAATAAAAATGGAAAACAATTGTCACAATAGATTAATCATGGGTGTATTTAAATGATTGCAACAAAAAAAGTGCCATTTATTATCATAAAAGGGGAGAAAAAAATTTAAGTACATGGTACAAAGAATCGAAAGAAAGTTTTTCTAAGGGATTCATGATTGTTGCTGGTTTTTCTTATAATGGCAAGTTAAAAATAAAGAGAGTGGAAAAAAATGTCAAGATTAACTCCAAATACTATCAGGAACATATTTTATCGCCAATTTTTCTGAATGAAATACCATCGCTTTACCCACAGTGCCATAAATCTGTGAGACTCCATCAGGACAAAGCTAGCAGTCACACATCAAAATCCACTGTAAATTTAGTAAAAGAAATGGAACAAAAAACTTGTATCAAGGCCATACCCCTCACTGATATCCCTACTAAATCTCCCGATGTATCACATATGGATTTTTGTGCTTTCGGACTTTTAAAATCTGCATTATCCAAGCGTCGTCCCAAAACCCTTACAGGACTCTGGCAAGCTGTTCAGGAGGAATGGGATAGAATACCTCTTCTGACACTTCAAAAGGCATTATTATCCTGGAAATTGCGGTGTCGAAAGATAGTTCAGAATAAGGGATGTCAAATAGAACATTTAAAACAGAAGAATTTTATGTAATTTAGTTTTGTGAATACAATATACATCGTCTAAAAAATGTGTGAACAGCCTCTGTATAACTGATGTTAAGGTTTGTTTGCTTATGATTTCATACCGTTTTATATAAAAGTTGTCGTTTGACCTTTTGTTGTTAAAAGTTGTCCTTTAATATATGTAACCGTTAGTTATGACATTTAAGATGATATTTTATCTTATCACTTATTGCATTGTAACACTATTTACGAGCCATACTTAAGGCAAATATTCAATTTCTAATAAAAAAAAATTGCCTCATTCAATAAAAATTTCTACCAGCTGTTAGACCTTCTAATATGAAAAAAAATGTTCCTTTTGAGCCATCTTTTTTAAACTAAGGAATTGCGAAGTAATATAACCCCGTCCTATATATTATTCAACCTAGTATAATGGAGCTTCATCTAACCTTTTAAGACTTATGGCTGTACAAAAACTTTTGGCTGCACACAGGCAGATAACTTCATACACAGCTTCATATATCTTTTTGTATATAATACACCTTTACTACTTGTGGTACTAAAAGTTATACAGATCTCTTACGAAATGTCAAGAAATTTCTTCACGGTCAAAAATAGTATTTCCTTTTTTTATCTATATTAGTATAATGGACTTGATGTATGTACTGTTTATAGTATATCTTTAGTACCTTTGGGATTAAATGCTATACAGATATCTTTAAAAATACTATTGTTTCTTCAAGATCACTAACAATATTTCCCTTTTATCTATGTTAGTCTAATGTAGAGATAATAGCAATGAGAAACTTTTTATAAATCACAGAAATCATTCACAGAAATCTCATATAAACTTTCCTATAATATATTGTATATAATTTCTAAATAAATTAAAGGAAACGATGCATAATAAATAGCTTTACAGTCGTGTGCATGTTTAAATAAACATTGTATGCAATATAAATTCCAGTAACTATTTATATTACGTTTGATAACTAGTTGGGTTTATTTTTTAAGTTTGAAACTCCATACTTTTTTTCAGGCCTTCAATTTTCCCTGGATATAAAATTTTTATGACATGTGAGTTGTACGTCAAATATTAGCTGTGAAGGAATATTTTTCAGTAAAAAAAATATTTTCTTTTCATACACGAGGATTAGTTTGGGGAATTAAACTCAAATATCAAATATGACGCTTCAAAATCTTTAAATCCCTACACTTTAGAGTTATGTAAAAGCAAACGTTAGATGCCTTTGATGAGAAACTTTTAGTAGATTCTTATATTTTAGTCATACTTTGGTATTTAATGTCATAAGAATAATAAAAAGATAATTAGCGGGAAGAAGGATGTGTTAACTGGAAAGCAAAATGAATTAATCTGGGAAAAAATGACTTCTTGATAACCACAATATGATTTAATGGAAAGCTGAATGTTTCGAAATAATTGATTAGATCCATTAAATTATGTTGTGGCTATTAAGAAGTCATTTCTTCTCGTTTATATTTCCACAACTTTTCCGAAAGTCATGAATTAATCTGAATAGGAAGCGGCATGTTTAATTACAATAAAATAATCAGGCTCAGGTCTGATGAATTTAATCACTCTAATATCTATAAAGTCTCATCATTTAATAACCGAAAAGCAGATTGAATTAATTTTGGACAGTAGTTGTGTCGACTGACAGTGTCACGATTTGGATAAAGTCTCATCATTTAATAACCGAAAAGCAGATTGAATTAATTTTGGACAGTAGTGTTTCGACTGACAGTGACACGATCAGGATAAAGTATCATCATTTAATAACCAAAAGCAGATTGAATTAATTTTGGACAGTAGTGTTTCGACTGACAGTGACACGATCAGGATAAAGTATCATCATTTAATACCGAAAAGCAGATTGAATTAATTTTGGACAGTAGTTGTGTCGACTGACAGTGTCACGATCTGGATAAAGTCTCATCATTTAATAACCGAAAAGCAGATTGAATTAATTTTGGACAGTAGTGTTTCGACTGACAGTGACACGATCAGGATAAAGTATCATCATTTAATAACCAAAAAGCAGATTGAATTAATTTTGGACAGTAGTGTTTCGACTGACAGTGACACGATCAGGATAAAGTATCATCATTTAATAACCGAAAAGCAGATTGAATTAATTTTGGACAGTAGTTGTGTCGACTGACAGTGTCACGATCTGGATAAAGTCTCATCATTTAATAACCGAAAAGCAGATTGAATTAATTTTGGACAGTAGTGTTTCGACTGACAGTGACACGATCAGGATAAAGTATCATCATTTAATAACCGAAAAGCAGATTGAATTAATTTTGGACAGTAGTGTTTCGACTGACAGGGACACTATTAGGATAAAGTCTCATTAATTTTCTCTGCGTTAAATCAAATTAGATTATTAGAACTAATAATCTGTGAAGATGAAATTAGTTGGGGGTTTTTAATTTTATAATTTTTGGTTTAAATATTTAAATTTGCAGTCAATGGTGGTAAAACCGATTAAAAATATCCCCTTTCTTGGTCTCCTATTTCCACAACTTTCTACTTCTTGATTCTTTTCATAAATTCCTCGACAATCGGGAAACGCGGGTATAAAAAATTTTACGAGTTTAAAAACTCACGTCATTTTGGACGAGGCATTTTGGACGTTTATCCAAATCGTGACACTGTCAGTCGAAACACTACTGTCCAAAATTAATTCAATCTGCTTTTTGGTTATTAAATGATGAGACTTTATCCAAATCGTGACACTGTCAGTCGAAACACTACTGTCCAAAATTAATTCAATCTGCTTTTCGGTTATTAAATGATCAGACTTTATCCTAATCGTGTCACTGCCAGTCGAAACACTACTATCCAAAATTAATTCAATCTGCTTTTCGGTTATTAAATGATGAGACTTTAGACTAATCGTGACACTGTCAGTCGAAACACTACTGTCCAAAATTAATTCAATCTGCTTTTCAGTTATTAAATGATGAGACTTTAGACTAATCGTGTCACTGTCAGTCGAAACACTACTGTCCAAAATTAATTCAATCTGCTTTTCGGTTATTAAATGATGAGACTTTATCCTAATCGTGTCACTGCCAGTCGAAACACTACTATCCAAAATTAATTCAATCTGCTTTTCGGTTATTAAATGATGAGACTTTAGACTAATCGTGACACTGTCAGTCGAAACACTACTGTCCAAAATTAATTTAATCTGCTTTTCGGTTATTAAATGATGAGACTTTATCCAAATCGTGACACTGTCAATCGAAACACTACTATCCAAAATTAATTCAATCTGCTTTTCGGTTATTAAATGATGAGACTTTAGACTAATCGTGTCACTGTCAGTCGAAACACTACTGTCCAAAATTAATTTAATCTGCTTTTCGGTTATTAAATGATGAGACTTTATAGATATTAGAGTGATTAAATTCATCAGACCTGAGCCTGATTATTTTATTGTAATTAAACATGCCGCTTCCGATTCAGATTAATTCATGACTTTCGGAAAAGTTGTGGTAATATAAACGAGAAGAAATGACTTCTTAATAGCCACAATATAATTTAATGGATCTAATCATTTATTTCGAAGCATGCAGCTTTCCTTTAAATCATATTGTGGTTATCAAGAAGTCATTTCTTCCCAGATTAATTCATTTTGCTTTCCAGTTAACACATCCTTCTTATTTTATTGTAATTGAACATGCCGCTCCGATAAGTCTTTGGCGAAATATCTTTGGTCGCTCTCTTATTTTTATTTTTCTCCGCGTAAATACGCCGAACGTCAGTTCCAAGCTCGACTGTAAAACTACTAACATACAGTCATAAATCACCCTTTCATAATTTTCCCGAAGCTGACACGATCCAAAATATACAGGAATATCATTTGATTTTATTTTTTTTTAATCAATCTTTTCCACCGCATCACGCAAATCCTTTTTTTTTTCTTTCAAATAGACTCAAATTCAACCGAAATCCGAAAGTGCGTAATCCTTCACCGATACCCAGGACTGAATAACGAAAAATTTTTTTTTTCCCGGCGCAAAACAATCCGCACTCAATCGCGTCCTCTCCGTTGCCTTGGATCGCAGGGACGAGAAACGCTTTGTTTTGTTCGCGAGCGAAATCCGCGAAAATGAAAGTGGATCGCTCTTCTCTATCACCCGCCGCCCGGCTCAATCAGTTTCGTGTCGGACGCGTGGGCGCACCCAAAGGCGCACGCACTTAGCGCTCTTCATAAAAACCCCACCACCCTTAAAAGTGGCCACCACTTCCATCACGGCTGAGTAACGGCAGGAGGACACTTATCAACAGGTGAGTCATTTTTTTTAAAATTTTTTATTTAGATTCATACTTTTGCTTTTCGGGCTGGGATATTTCTGGTGTTTTATTCATATGTGGCACTAGCTGGAAAAACCCGCGCTTCGCTACGGAGTACATTCAAATTAAATACAACGGTCAATGTATGCAATTCATGCCAAATAAATAAATATATAAATAAATAAATAAATAAATATATATATATATATATATATATATATATATATATATATATATATATATATATATATATATATATATATATATATATATATTATATATATATATATATATATATATATATATTATATATATATATATATTATATATATATATATATATATTATATATATATATATATATTTATATATATATATTATATATATATATATATATATATATATATATATATATAGATTTATATATATATATATTATATATATATATATATATATATATATATATCGTATTATTATAATATATATATAGATTTATATATATATATATATATATATATATATATATATATATATATATATATATATATATATATCGTATTTATTATAAATATATATATTTATAATAAATACCATGATCAATGTATAGAATTGATGTAAAAAAAATATATATATATATTTATAAAAAAATCGTAAGGGATATTTTTAAAGACAAAATAATGTAGAAGAAAATATTCAAATTAAATCTAATAGGACATACTAAATAATATAGTACAGTTAATATAGTACAGTTTGAGAAACTTATCTTTTACTGTATTTTAATATTTTTTTTTGGATAATGTGCAATTGTCTGGCGCATTAGCAAGAAAAAAAAAATATTTTTTTGTCTATTTCGTTGTTATGCACGTGACGATAAGTTTATTTAAAATACCTGAAAAAGAAATCACGTGATCAGCATTTAATAAATTGAATTCCATAGGCAAAATTTTATAGACAAAGTAATGTAGAAGAAAATATTCAAATTAAATCTAATATAAAGAATACTAAAGAATATAGTACAGTTAATATAGTACAGTTTGTAGAACATTTCTTTTACTGTATTTTAATATTTTTTTGGATAATGTCCAATCGTCTGCCGCATTAGCAAGGAAAAAAAAATTTTTTTTTGTTTATTTAGTTGTTATGCACGTGACGATAAATTTATTTAAAGTACCAGAAAAAGAAATCACGTGATCGGCATTTAATAAATTAAATTCTAAAAATTAATCTTCAAAAATTCACCAAAAGTCAGAAAATGGAGGTAAAGATTCGAAAAAGATTTCATTTTAAAGGAATTTTTAGGATCGTTCTCGTGATATAAATTTTGTAACCCTCAAATTATTATTTTAAATGTAAACTTAAAAACAGTTACTAAACCAGCTTAAAAATTTAATTTTGAAAAATCTAAGAAGGATTTTTCAAAAATCTTTCTTAGTTCACCCCTACACTATGAGAAGAATCGCCATGCAAAATTTCAGCCCTTTAGGTCCAGCGGTTTGGTCTGTGCGTTGTATGTAAGTCAGTCAATCAGTCAGTCAGTTACGGAACTGTTTTATATATAAAGATAAACGAACAATTTTTATTTCTTACTCTGTGGCCCAAAATGTTTATAGGGAGAAAATTTATTTATATAATTAAAAAAAAATTAACGCGGGAATTGAAATGAGAAATTTAGCCCATTTTTATTAAGTCCTCGTCACACAAAAATATATTATAAACTAAAGCTTGGATGAAGCGAAAATAATTATGTAAATATTAAAATACAGCATTTTATGGAGACATAAGTTATTTTGAAATTCAATAATTAATAACAATTTAAATTAAATTACCCAAAAAATTTGACGCATGAATCAAAATAAGAAATTTAAGGGGGTCCAGGACACAAAATTGTTCGAATTTTCGAAAAAAAATTTATTGTAGTAAGAATTTTTTTTGTTCTTTTACGCTTAAAATGACGTTTAAATCATGTTTTTATCTTAATTAGAACAGGATTAAATTATTTATATTTTTTTCCAACATTCTAATAGTAGCCAATCGTTGTTTAAACCTGTAAGTGCGTTTTTCTGTATGATGGTTTTTTTCCCCATTTCTCGTCTTTAAATTGTTATAAGTCAAGAACCGTTAAAGATAAATGGTTGAAACATGGAACATGTCTTTTCCAACTATTTTACTTTAATTTTGATTCAGCAAATTTGAAAAAAATATTTACTTTTGAAAATATGATTTTTTAAAAACAAGTTACATAATTTTTTTTGTAATTTATAATCTAAATATTTTTAATTTCTTTAAAAAATAATATTTCAAAAAATGCTGAACCGAAATTAAAACTTATATATTTCTGTTTAATTAAATGAAAAAATTTTGAAATTCGACAAAGAATATTTCGATCTATAAAGATTTTAAATTACCCCACTTTTATTAAAAATTTTAAATTTCAAAATTTTTTGAAAACTGTTTGAGAAATTTTATCATGTGATTTTGTTTACAAATTATATGGTTGACCTTCACAAAAAAATTCAAAATTTTAACTCAATAAATAATTTTTTTTTTAAATGCGTCCCGCACCCCCCTTAACGCACTTCTTTTAAGATCTTCCTAAACACATGAGAAAAGATATTAAAAACTCAATGTTGGATAAGGCAAAGATAAAATGATAAATATTTAAAAACAGCATTTTACGGTGACAAAGGGTCTTTTGAAATTCAATATTTAATAACAACTCAAATTAAACTACTCAAAAAAATTGACGGGTGAATCAAAATAAGAAATTTAACGCACTTCTTTTAAGATCTTCCTAAACACATGAGAAAAGATATTAAAAACTCAATGTTGGATAAGGCAAAGATAAAATGATAAATATTTAAAAACAGCATTTTACGGTGACAAAGGGTCTTTTGAAATTCAATATTTAATAACAACTCAAATTAAACTACTCAAAAAAATTGACACGTGAATCAAAATAAGAAATTTAACGCACTTCTTTTAAGATCTTCCTAAACACATGAGAAAAGATATTAAAAACTCAATGTTGGATAAGGCAAAGATAAAATGATAAATATTTAAAAACAGCATTTTACGGTGACAAAGGGTCTTTTGAAATTCAATATTTAATAACAACTCAAATTAAACTACTCAAAAAAATTGACACGGTGAATCAAAATAAGAAATTTAACGCACTTCTTTTAAGATCTTCCTAAACACATGAGAAAAGATATTAAAAACTCAA
>CAJRAI020000177.1:0-28536 GCA_907164885.2 Dolomedes plantarius | reverse complement strand
CTATTAGGACCTGATAAATGGAACCTCCAACCTTGGGGCATTAACAACAACAATTTATAACTGAAACTACGAAGGTGTTTAGTTTCGTAGGTGTTTAGTTCGAAGGTTCGTAGTTTCAGTTATATATTGACTGAGCTACTTCACGCCACGACGGGTGCAAGGCTGCTGTAGAGGGGCCCCAGAAAGAAAAAAAGAAATACTGAAAGCTTATTAAAAGTCATTTCATTTTTATAAACTCAGCCTGAATCGCCAGCTCAACACAGAACTGGTAGTGTCACTGATCCACCACGATCGTTGTTGTGGTAACCATACTATATACGGTATGCGAGGGCTGTCCAAAAAGTGACTAAGAATATTTGAAATTTTACTCGTTAACAACTGACATTGAAAATTAGAAAGTGAAGAATGAGAAAAACAATCGCATGATTTTGTAGCATTTTATGATATAGATGTAGACGAAGATTTAATTCGTGAAAGCATTGAAAACTGATTTGCAGTTTATTACAATATGTGTTAAATAACAATGACAGTGAACTTTTTGCAAAATTAGAAACTGTACAAACGAAATGTAGGAACTGCAAGTACAGAACGTTCTTTTAGAAAATTAAAACTAATTCAAAATGACTGTCTCTTAACAATGTGTGCAGAACGATTGAACGCACTTGCCATATTATAGTATCGAGAAAGACCTTGTTCAAAATTGAAATTTTTCTAATATTATTAATGATATTAGAAAACGGCAATAAAAAAAATCTCGTATTTAAATATGTTAATGTATGTTTATTTTTTATTTAATTTATTTTTGTTATTATTATCCTTATTTCCGCAAAAGACGTTATGCTTTTTTTTACTGTTGAGAATTTATTTTTCCAAAATATTTTTTGCATCCGGGCCTCTATACCGGGGCCTGCCCTGTTACTCAGGCATACACACACTTCCAGAAAAATATTATAAAGCTGTAATTGATACTTCGTACAGACGCTATAAAATTTATAAAACGTAAACGGAGAAAGAAAAAAAATCGATATTTTTAAAAATGATATTTTAAAATCACATACTTTCAAATGACTGTTTCTGGAAATCATTGAGTGGTTTAGGTTCTAAAAGTCAACTATGTTGCAAGGTTCAGAGTTACGGGGAGAAAAAATATGCATTTGTGCTCTAAAGAAAAAATATTTCAGGTATTCTCTTCTAACTAAACTACCGCGGGTTATTAACGTAAGATTACTTATCGTTGCTTACCTCTTTTGTATGTATATATGTGTTATGTATATAGGTATCTTTATATTTATGGACGTATGTATAAATATACATATATGTATGTCAAAATTTTGATGTATTTTGGTATTTTTCTGTTTAACTGTTTACTACTTGGCCAAGCGATATAGACTGGATTTGGCGAGCTGAACAAAATTATAACTCGAGACGCAGAACATCTGAAATTTTGCTTTCCGGAGGACCGGTATGGAGGAACGTAATCCTACGTTAAAAAAAACCAAACGGTATTATGTACTGCAAAACATAAATGACATTATAAATTAACCAAGTCCCATAAATATATGTATGTACGTACATAGTTTGTAGCTAAACAAAGTAATTCGCAATAATAATTTATAAATTGATACTGTCAATTAATTTCGAAATTTTATTGTTTTCACAAATCCACAAAGGCTAAGCGTAGTTAAAGCTCAAAACTTCTTATGGCCTTTTGAGGCAACAAAGTCCATTTTGGACTAATATTGGAAAAACAAACTAATGTCACCTTTTTCTCTTACAGACGTGGCCTTTTACGATCAACTCGAGATCGACGTACACCGATTACTCCTCTGTTCCTCCCGTCCAAGAAAACTGTCGAGTTGCTACAGAATATTCTAACGACGTTCCAACGGACTATCGGAACTTAATGCCTTGCGAATACGTGGCTATGAATCAGCCTAACTGCCACAGAAGAGACACCATGGGACATTACATTCAACAATGACATAAAGTCACTTATTTCACTGTGACAAAATATTGCCTCATAACATCTAAAAATTCTGATGACAACCATGAATCTCTTTCAACTTTTTGCTGATTAAATTTTGAAAGCGGTGACATAGGACTACAAGTGGACAAGGGTGACAAGTTTGATAAGTTGGTTACAAAAAGTGTCCGTGATCACGTTCACCAAAGCAATAGACATGCAACTTGTACAAATCTAGCCTCACCGCAGATCTAGTTGCCTTCAGTCGCATCCAAAGCGTGCCGGGAATAAATCCCCATCCATTACCTCATGCAAGTGAATCCGAAAACTGTGACTTGCCGCTTGTAAACTACTGGCTTTATCATATTGTTCAGTCGCAAGCAAAACAGTCTACAACGTTTATGTGACTCTACAAGAAATACATGCCATGCTGATCAACTGTTTGGAAAAAGTCACACGAGCTGTGAAACGGATATGAAGTCAAACTTCGTCATAACGCGACCCGCAATTCCTTCACTCCGCTTATAATGTTGTCTTTCAAAAGGACCCTCCGGAAATGGTGCTATCTTTTTTTACTTTGACGAAACGAGTCAAATGATTTGAGAGCTATAAAATAGGTCCAGTGATGAATTTGAAATTTTGAAACCTAATTTTTAGTTCCTTTCAACAGTATTTTTCCCCTCTTATTCAGATCTCTGCAGCTCCTGTCATTTGTACGTAAGTCCAGATTGTGGTGGTATTCAGCTTTCAACACTGGATGTGTCATTGAATTCGATGATAATACAAAAGATTCGTGCCAGAGCAACTCACGGCGCTATATGGGCCGACTGAGAAGGCCCACGTAGTTGTTCAATAAGCGTGATGTTAAAATACTAACGTATAATAGGAGAAAACTTGCTACAGTAACCTTAATGATCACTGATCTTCAGACTTGAAGGATAAAAAAAATAATCCTCAATCAGTAGAGGTGTCTGCTCAAGAATTTCCACTCAAGTCAATTTTTAAACTACAGCAGCTTAAAAATGTATCTTCAGCCGCCCCTCTAACCATTACATCGCTTCTTTTATACCGGATTACTTCACAATTAATGAACATTCATCGGGCTTCTCTTTCATGTAATAATGAGTCTATTTTAATATGTTAACGAAAAAATTTAAAGTGAGTTTTTCTAAGAAAATACAATATTTTGAACTTGCATCTTTAAATTCTAGAGATTCTAATAACATTTACGGCCCAGTTTGTTCAAATATAGAGAGAAAAAAAAAATTGTATTGCTCCCTAAATGTCTAGTTGGGTCCATAAATCGAGATTAAAATCAATGGAACTTCCTGTTTCACCCCGCTTTCCCTGCGAGTATAGTAGTTACTCTAGAATATCAATGGAAAATTCCAGCCGAAAAGAAAATTAACCTTTAAGAAATCAACATTAGCTTAACTTTATACGCAATATGGTTTTATTTGACAGTTATTAACACATTCAAATGTGTTAATCTCAAATGGTAATGAAAAAGGTGACCACGATATATAAAAATATTTTTCAAGGCAACTTTTCAGCCCCATTTGCATAAATTTTAATACGCAGAGTTTAAATGAAAGAATTTATCTACAAAACATGTCATGATATGTGCAATTTTATTTGTAAACAATAATGTTAAATATAATTTATACTACCCGTTGGAATTTTTGCATGGTTTATTCTCGACTATTTTTCTCCCCCCCAAAAGTGTACCTGAGATAACAACCAAAAACACAACAATCTTAAAAAACCCAGACACGACAACAATAAAGTGAGATAAAGAAATTCAAGCGAATAACTTACTTCTTTGGCCAGCATTAACACAATAAAAATAATGCTAATGTTGTACCAGTGACTACATACATACACTAAACATGTATGCATGTACAGTGGAATCTCGATCGATCATTCCCCGAATCATCATTTTCCCGTATGTGTCGTTTATTTCACTCAGTTCCGACGATCACATTTCTTATGTTCCCGCATCTATCGTTCAGTTCAGTCGGTCCCTTGAAAAAGATAGATCGAGATTCCACTGTTTATATATATATACAAACACAGTGAAACTTCTCTAGCCGGTCACCTCTCAAAACGGCCAATTTAGAGCAGTTTCACAGTGTGTGTGTGTATATACATATGTGTGTGTGTGTCATACTGTGTGAAACAAAGTTCACGTAGTCTACAGCTGACAAATCTCAAAATATATGTAAAGTCCACACATTCAAGTATTAAATGATTCAAATAAAAACCATATTCAAACGGGATAAGATTGAAGTTATACGTAATCTGTTATATTATCAAGATTCAACTAGATTATATATACAGAAGGTCGTTTGCACTTTATGGAAACGATTTTGCAATTTATTTTCGTCGTTTACATTTTGAGATAAAAAATTGGAATGTAAAATAAAAGATTTATTTTGAAAATGACTCCTAAAATTGATAGATGGCCCGAAGGTTACGTAACTGCGCTTTCCGAGGAGAAATATTCGTATCAACAAATTATAAAGCGGTGTAAAAATCGCGGTTATGGCATTTCAAAAAAGGAATTTATAATATATTAAATTTGAAAGGGAAAAAAAGTCTAACTGAAAGTAAAAATGAAAACATGACCGCGGAACCTCATCCTAAGACAGTTTGAACGCAGGTAAATATCAAGAAAGTCTCTGATCCTAAAAGAAAATCCGCCGACTCAAAGATTCATTGCATCGAAACTAGGAATGTCGTCTGGCACTGTTAATGTAAAATCATTCATAAAGATTTGAAGTCAAAAATGATGTTTAAACCTAAAGTTCATCGGCTTTTGCCGAAGCTGAAAGAAAAATAAATTGCAGAAAATTACATGAAAAACACCTGGCTGCTAAAAAATGGAAATTTGCGGTAACACTCGATGAGGCATGGGTGTGCTTAAGTGACTGTAATAAAAAAAGATCAATTTTCTATTGCTCAACTGACGGGAATGACCATACGAAATGGCTTCGTCAGTGTACAGAAAAGTTCCCATAGGGATTCATGATAGTTGCAGGATTTTGTTACAACGGCAAATTAAAAATTTAAAAAATCTCAAGTACAGCCAAAATTAAAAATTAATTCACTCTACTATCAGCAGAATATTTTAGAACAAATTTTTGATGACGAAATTCCAGCCTTATATGAAAAGGACATTGATAAAGGTTGAGCTTCATATGGACAAAGCCTGTAGTCAGACGTCTAAATCAACTGCCGCTTATTTAGCAAAGAAAGAATCAAACACGAATAAAGTGTTTATTCGTGTAATATTATGCCAAATTATTCCATTTAATGAAATACCTATAAAATCTCCTGACGCTTCTCCAATGGTGCTTTCGTTTTATTAAAACGAGCCTTAGGGAAAATGCATCCAAGAACACTGAACGAACTTAGGAAAACAGTCCAAGAGGAATGGGGTAAAATTAACATGACAGTACTAAGAAAAAGCTTACTTTCATGGAAAATTCGAGCTAGAGCTATTTCCAAGAACCATGGCTATCAGATAGAAGCAAATCGCTGCAAAAAATACGGCATTTCCACATAAAACTTAACTATCAAAATCGTTTCCGTCAAGTGCGAACGACCTGTATAACAAGAGGGAGAAAAAAACTGGGCACTTCCCCCATTACACCGATCTATTCCCTACCTCTCGATGGACTGCGACTCTTGCTGAGAAAAAGCCGTTCTTATATGCTTGCAGATGGCAGAGGTTTGATGTTTGGAACATCTACTTACAAATCGCACACGCAACCACCAGATGTTACCAACAAAACAACTCCATTTAAGTGGTTTAAGGCTGCTATGTACTAAGAAAAAAATCGCATTTCCCTTTTCCTCTTCTTGCACTCTTGTGGTGGAAGGAATCCAGTTGACAGTTCGAGAATTCCACCCCCCTTAGGATTGACATTTTAAGGGATTGTAATGGTTCTCTCTTTATAGGGGGGTTAAGCGCTGCCCCAAATTTTTTATTTAAAATATATTTTTGTCAACTATTTACAGGTACATAAATGCTGATAATCAAATAAAATTGGTATTGTCAGATAGCCTGAAATTTTCTGCAAAGCGCTACAGGATTCATTTTATAAATTTTGTTCACCGAAGGAATTTATGAGCGTCACTTAACCAGATTTTTCCCTAAATAATTTAAATTTTAAAATATTAATTGCATTTTTTTAAAAAAAAAACGAAAACTATGCACAAATGTAAAATTTCTTTCTTTATGACGGAGTACAATTATTTTTTTTTTTTTAATCTTTGAATCCAAGTCGGCAATTCGTGGACAAATTTTCTCCATAGGTTAACATTGAGGTGAGCGAATCCAATGGGGTTAGTACATAGCAGCCTTAAGTGTATGTAGAAGGGGACAGAAATGTTCATGAAAATGAAATTCAAGATTATTTAAAGATTCATTTTCCGATGTAGCACTGTCAACTTCTTACATAAACTTTTTCATGTAAATGGAATTCCCGTATGTAAGGAATAATGATATTTATTAAACCAAACGTAGAAATGTAATTTGCAAAAAAATAATGTGACGTGAAAAGTCAGTACTATCCTTTACTTTTTCTTCTAAATTGTGGTGTGAAACTTTTATTGTATTCTTTTTTATCTTTAATTGGCGACTTTTTTGTATTATAGTTGGCAACAGGTCGGAATAATGGGAAAAGTACCAAAATCGGAGGGAGATAAACCTGAATTGAAAAAAATCTGTCGAGATGGGCCAAATTATCCAAGAGATGTCGAAAGCTGAATTTAAATTATCGAACTGTCAATAGAGATAAATGAATTGCAGGTCATTAGGGCCAACACCAAAAATAGGCAGAAAAACAGTTAATTTCTACAAAAGCATCGTTTCTACAAAGAGGCATGACAATGATCAGTATCTAAGAAATTTAAAAATCTGTTCCTTTTTAATATGAAACCAAACTCTATGTCCTATATCATACTTTTATTACTTTGAAGTTTACATGCATAAGGCAGTTGCAAAACGTTGCATGGCACGTAAGGCATGCGAAAACGTTGTTAAATGCATAGAGTACTAAAACTCACATACGGCGGTTTCACGTAATGTCACCGAAGAGCAGGAAAACTGTTGTCATGCGTATTACACGAGGAGCTCTGATACGCGTTTCTCTGCGAGTGTTAGTAATCTATACATTTGACAAACATTTGCTCTTCTTTTTTTGATCGAGTTGAGATGTGACATGCTGCATGCAACTGCTTTATAGAAATGCAAGCCAAAGATTCCACGTATAAAACGCATGGCATCCATTTTTTGCCCTTTGTTTTGCAAATGGTTGCATTGGAATGTTGCATGAAACAAACTTTTTCAACATAATTAATTTATTCGGGACATTGCATCATGTCATTTATATTTATTATCCCTTGCTCAAGGCTGAAAAATGCTGGCTTCATTTTGCAAGAATATCAACTGTAGGTTTTTAACGTAGGATTATGTTCCTCAATAACGGTCCTCCGGAAAGAAACCCGGGGTAGTTTCGTTAGAAGAGACTACCTGAAATATTTTTTTCTTTTATAAAAATGTTTGGCGGAAATTTATGGTCTCAAGAGTTTCCAACGTAATGGGTACCTTAACTTGAACTCATCTGCTGCAAAATTGCTTTTCTTGGCCTTGTGTGTTGCTCAGCTTTAACAGCAGCCATACTGTGTCTACTGTTGTCATTAAGTTATTTGATTTTTTTTCGAGTACAAAGAATGCAAACCTTTTCATTTATAGATTTTATAAACAGATTTTTATAATTTTTGCATAAAAACAATGTCACTTTCGAAAAAGAAAATCAGATATATGATGAAATAAGAAAAAAAGAGAAAAAGTCAGAATCCTTGCATGATCATTTAAAACATACATTACAAGCTGTCTAATGAAATACAAATAATATTTTCAGCAATTACAGTGACAAAATTAAAATACACATCCATTATAAGAAGGAAAACTCCTGAATTAAAATGAATAAATTTGTGCGTATAAAATCTAATTCACCATGAAATTAAAACTTGATGATACATTACTTTATAAAAGAAAAGAAAAAAAACACAAACTTTTCATATAAGAAAACAGCAGCCAAAAAAAGCAAATTGAAATGGTTCTTTGCATGACAGGAATTATAAAATTATTATTATATAAGATGAAAAATATAGTTCATCAAAATGTCATGCAATGCTTAAGAAATACATCACTTATTACTAATTGTAAAAACGGGCTCATCGCATTGGAAAAAAGATTTACAATTACCCAGTAATTATTGTAAGTTGACTTTAAATTGAGTTAATCATGAAAAAACTAAAACAGCATCAAAAAGTATAAATGCATCCATTTTAAATTAACAATTTTTTAAAAAAAAAGAAGGGGATTTCTTAAATTCCAAAAATTTATCAACAAATTAATAATTTTAACATAAGTTTTTCAAAAAATATAAACCAAGTTCTAGAATTAATATTGTAATTAGCAGTGTGTATTACTGAAATGCTTTGTTATTAATAAACAGCATTTTGTATGAATATCCCTGAAAACTATCTTACAAGTTCATCAAAAGAATCATATTGCAAATTTCTTTTAGGTGGTACAATTTGAAAAATAATTTTATTAACTTATTTGAAGGCATTTAAAAACAGGATTAAAAAAAAAATCTGACTGCCTATTTAGAAACTTAAATTGTTCACAAGTGATCTACTTTTACATATGTTATGGCTTCTCATCACAACATTACTATATCCTTACAGTACACTAAAAACCCCTCAAACTTACATCAACTAATTTAAAACATCATGTCAGCAACATATAAAAACAAAGGACAGAGTTTGAAAACACCATACAAAAGTTTACTAAACTTGAACTTTAAATTATTATACACTCAAGTCCTTTTGATTTTAGAAGTAAAATGACACTTTTGAATTCTAAACAAATATTAAACAAATTTCGACATTTAATTTTAAATAAACTGTAACTTGTGATTTAAATATATTTAATGATCATGAAAACTCAAGTCTTAACTATCATATTATTGTCATTTACAAAAGTGTACTCATGCCTATGAAATATTTAATTTGGAAAACAAAGCTAAAAATATCACTTGCAGAATATCTATAACTTGAAGTAATTGAAAAAAAACAAAAGCAAGTTAAAATTTCTCCAGGTTGGGAGAGATTTTATTTTTTATTTTTTTTTAAATCAAAGGAGCTGGGAAAAGCATTTTTGAAAATACAATTTAAGTATTTGGCTTGGAACTTCAAAAATGAACAGATGTAAACACAGCAAGGACCCTGGTTTTAATATTGACTATGGCATGGATGTCATGTTCTGTCCTCTGAAAGGGTGTAATGTTTGTACACCTGTACTTTAATAAAGAGGTTAACAAAAAATCATGGCAAGTATGGGTGAATGTCCACAAAATAAGTGTTTGCAACATAATAAAAAATTTTTCAACATACTTTTATAATTTTCTTTCAACTCCAAAAAATACTTTAGGGCATAGCACATTAACATTGCATAAAATTAATAATGGTTTCTATAAAACTTACATTTTAATCATCTTAAGTGTAGTATTTTTAAGAGCATTGTTTAAAAACTACAATTTTACTGATGCAAAATGAGCACTGTCATCACAACCAGCAGTGATATATATATATATATATATATATATATATATATAACATGCATGTAGTAAATAATTTGAGATTGAAGTATTAAAATATTCGTGTCAAGATACATCGCTAATAAAAGCTAATTATGATAACAGCATGTTGAATACTCTTCTAAATGCAACACTTTAGTCATTTAGTAGATTTCTGATTTCATATGATGTTCCATTAATATCATCTAGGCAACTTTATTTTTTCAGTACTCACATAAATGAAATTTATTATGCTGATAATTCTCAGATATACATATCTCTTAACCCATTTGCAAACAGTGCCACAAAAGTGTTACAAAAATGATACCACTTTATAACTCAACAACAGATAGCTTTGCAGCGAGAAAGTGCACTCTCCGACAATTTCATCCCAAGGCCCTAAGTATTTGTGTTATCCAAGTATTTGCGTTAGAAAGTACACTAACCCACATGACTTTACTTCAATGGGTAAGAGTATTTTCTCCCCATCTTTTGGTATTTAACCATACAACATAAATGCTGTAAAATCTATGTGGCACTGTTTGCAAATGGTAAAATTGGAGAAAAAAAATTTAAATAATTCTCAAAATTAAAGCATTAAGAAAATAAATTAGAAAACCTATAAAGTGTGTGTATATATGTATGTATGTGTATATATATATATATATATATATATATATATATATATATATATATATATATATATATATATATATATACATACACACACACATACTCATTCCTTTCATTAAATGAATTTACGAAATATTGAGAAATAACATAAGTAATATCTAATAATTCATGGATATAAAATAAAATTATTCATAACACAAGCCCAAAATCAGTGCCATCACATTAATATTTCACCCACAGAAAACATGACTACAGTTTTCTGTTTCATTAAAATTTCAGCTATTTAAATAAAAGTGATTTTATTTAAGAAACTATTTTACCATTATCCTGTAGATACATATACCTAACATTTGATTTTATCTCTCATGAGAGAATAAAACTGATCCAACTGCCCCCAACTCTTTCATTGATTTAGACTTCGAAAGAGTTTTTATAATTATATCTTCCTCGGGAAAATAAATAATCAAAACACTTAGTACAACTGCCGGCTAAAAGTAGGATTATATTGAAACCTAGAGTAATCTTATATTTTCGAATTATTTTAAAATCTTGCAGATTACATAATTTGTCATTCAACATTGTACATTTTTAATACATTATTGCTATTTCCAATAAAATGACATTGAGTACAAAACAATAAAAATGTAACAATGTTGTTAACTATACAATTATTTTTTATATTAAGTTTTTTAATGAAATCAAACAGCATTTTATAATACAATAATGCTCTTGTAAATATAGTAAAAATTCTAACTCAGAAAATTTGTATTATGTATTCATTCATACTTATGAATGGATAGCTTTTAACTCTAGAAATGATTTTTTATTTTAAATTTTATTTTCAAAAGTGAACTTATCATTTTGTATGCACATTATGTCTATTTTCCCATAGGTTTGGCTTGGTAATACTGATCAGTTGTAATACTACTGATACTAAGATATAATCAGCATTACCTTGAAGACAATCAACATTAAACATAATATTATGAATATAAAGACAAACGTAAACAAGACACAATGCTGATACGATAATAGGCTACTTAATAATGTTAAAAGGCAAAAAAACTAAATGATTTTTTTTTGTAATTTATTTTATTAATTTTTCTTTTTTTTATATGAAAGATGTCTCAGATTTTATTGTATATATTTTAAAAAATTCTCATATAAAAGTGGTGATATTTTTTAATACAAAAAATTGTCAAGTATAAAATACATTTTGCTTGAAATAAATAATGTCCATAAAATAAGGTACATAGGCAATAAAGTAGAAGAAGCTATTAAATTGTTCAGAATTCATTTCACCACAAAAAACCACAGTAAAATCTATCAAAACTTTGCAACAATATAAAAACATTATCACAACAATGTTCACAACTTGTCAAATATAAAATGTGTGTAAAAACCAAAGAATACATTGAATACAATGCACAAATAAATACCATTATTTAAAAATAAGTTCAACAGCAGTGAACAAATGAGATTCGTAGTGTAGTTTATGAGTCAATAAAATTGCTGTGTATATAAAACATCAGTTGCCTACTAAACATAAAATGAATATACCTTTTTCCCATTCGTGATATACTAGCTACGATGATTAAAGTATTTAAATTCAAAAGAAATCATACACAATTTGAAATGACACAGAGAACTGTGTGAGAAAAACTAATTAATCAATCCTAAAATATTGCTTTGAATCCATATAACTATCATTTAAATTCTTTATTATAAACAATGATTTCTGAAGTATAACAAAAATAATTCTTGGAAAATAGTCTACTGAATTCCTTAGCCTTTACAATAAATGACAGCATAGCATATTTTTTAGTGGTTTAAGTAGAAAAATTAGATGAATGAAAATTGTAAAAAGCTTTGTAGTGAGAATCAGAAAACAGTGCCTTTTTTCAGATTACTGAAATATTTAACAGAAATCTGACTCTGACAGCATGATAAAAATAAAAATGTAAACCTGGCATTTTGATCTAAACTTTCAGTATGGGAAAAACTTTAAGTGGTAAGTGGGTGCAATTAGAAATAATAACTAAAAAGATAGTTAAGAATCAAATGTATTCTTACAAATTACAGGGAATAACTTCATAAGCATTATAAATCGAATAATAGTTTAGAACTATGTGTAATATAATTTTACATAAAAATTGAATGACGAGGTTAATATACCATTAAAATAGAAAAATATATACGATTAATTACATTAAGTAAAAAGTACAAATGTATGAATATATTTATCAGGACACACAAGAGAAATACACAAATACAAGCATACAAAAATACACAAATACAAGCATTAAGTCTAATAACAGCTTTTTTTAAGCCTTACCACAATGGGAACATTGAATATAGGGTGCATTTTATTGAGTATTTTCTTCAAGCTTATTAAATTGAAAAATGTTTTTTCCTTCAAAACACATCACAAAATCTATAACTTTTTCAAAATAGCCCTTAGCATCAAAAGTTAGGGTGGAAATTCTATCAAATGAAGAACAAACAACATCTGTATGATTATCGAAACATACATCAGATGAGAAAAACCACATGTACTAAAGCAAACTTAAAGTAAAATTGACCAAAAGTGAAAACGAGTAGAATGCAAAATTCTGATCGATTAAACTCTTTCAATATAGCATTATTTAACTAAGGAGCTAACCAATTACCCTTTACAGAGTTAAATTTCACTTAATGAAAAAATTAGTAAATAAGTTGGGAAAAAAATAAGAAATTTCCCTGTTATGAACATTAATGCAAGATATTAAAACACATGTCAAACATCCTTTCCTAGCTAGTCAGAAATTTCAAAATGAGGATGGGATAGCCTTCAATCAAAACTTGGGATTCAGTATTTGCAAATAATCTTGTTTCCATTAATATTATACTTTGTAATAAAGGCATTTAAAAATGTCTATAGATGAATATGCAGAATAACACCAAATCCCTTCATGAAACAAATTTTATTTTTCTTATTTCTGTCACAGTAACTAATACACTAGCACAAGAAGGTGCAAAATTTTTTTTTTCATCTACCTATTAGAAACTTCACATAAATTCAAAGTTCAGCAAAAAATCAGTTACTTAAGAAAATCTTGTGGATAAATTTTAAGAAAACTGTAAACTGATTCATTAAATTAAAAAAAAAAAAAATTCTCAGTGCAAGACAATCACAAGTGACATGGAAGAGAGAAAGAAAACATTTTTCTACATGAGTTTAAAAGGAAAAAAAAACATGGGAGACAATATATAATAAAATAAAACTAGAAGCATTTTTTAATATTAAAATTTTATTTGTCTTGTTTAATCCACAAAGGATTCTTCTAAATTCAGAAGAAAATTTAGAATAATGTGAAAGCTAAAAAGTACATGAGTTCGAAGTATACAGAAAAAAGTAAAATACTTTTTGGAATGCACACATATATCACAAGGCATATATAACTCACTAAAACAAAATATAAAAGCATTTTAAATATATATTACGGTTTGAAAAGTGTAAAAGCACTGACAACAAGAAAAAAATGTGTTTATAGCTTTCACAATCTTATAAAATGGTTCCCAAGGAGAACATTTACACTTTATTCACAATTTACGCACAGGTGCATAATTCAGGTAAGAAATGTTATAGAACATTTAATTTAGTAACAGTCAATCAATCACTAAAAATCCTTCAGCAGTAAATAGCACATGTAGAAAATATCCATAAGGCACTTAATCACAATAATTTTATATGGAGTAGTAGGTACAAAAAATATTCAATATATATAGGATATAAAAGATGAGTCTTAAGTAGTAGTATATGCATTTATTATTATTAATTTTAAAAAAAAAGCTACCATACAAGTCATTAATTTATGTTCTTAAACATATGAAAAAAATTCAGTTTTACTGAAACTGTATACCTGGAAGATGGCATTAATTGTCACCCACAATCATTTAGGAAAGCACTGGAAAGTCAACTATCCAATTTGGAAAATTGTGCAATTATATCAGTCCCAAAATACATAAGATGTTTTATAAAATACATAAAACTATACCTCTGACAAGATAAGTTTCAAATAATTTTCAGTTAAAATAAGAAATTAATAAAAACTAATGGGTAGAGAAAAAAGTATGAATTCTATATGAAGAAAAAAAATGCAAAAGCAGACAGGGAATAAAATATATCTGCTGGACAAAATTGGTAGAAAACACCAGAAAAAGATTTGCCTACCACAATGAATAATAGATATAACAAAATTTATCCCCCCATCAAAATGTAATTTTCTAAAATAAAAGTTTAAACCTCATTTTAAACTTCTCTCATAGTAAGTGAACTCTCAGTAAACAATAAATAGGTAACTTTGGTGAAACATGAAAATAAAGATGAACTCTTTCACATAGCTTTAAAACGTCCTTATGTAATAAGGACACAATTCATAATAATTTCACTTAAAAAATAAAACTTTTTAAAACTCTAGTGAGGCATAGAAGCATCAATCAATTTTTAAAATATTTTACTTGTACATTAAAAACAATGTATACTTCATATAAACAATGTATACTCTCCCAATTACTTTATACAAAGATTAACCATAATATATTTGAAGATAAATGTTAAAAAAAAAAAAGAGATCATGAACTCTTAGTGTATGTCATTTGAATCTGAAGAAGTTGAATCTGATGATGCAGAATCACAGATCAAACTGACATCCTCTGATTCTTTTGAAACTGAATCTGCATCACCTTCAGTGAGAGATCCACGTGTTTCCTTTCCTTTGCCAACAGAATTTTCAGAACTTGAAACCTCCTCTTCTTGTATCCTTGGAGGAGACCTGTTCTCCTGATGATCATCACTGCTCCTCTCACTAGAAGAATCAGGAGCTGAGGCATAAAACCTGCCTTCTCTTCAAATAACAAAAAGGGATAAAAATAAAATCAGTTTACATAGTTTTATCTAATATAAGTTAGAGACAAACTTAAGCAGGGCTATAACCTACAACATGCTCCATCAATGTGGTGGAATAAAACTGATTTCAAGAATTAAAAACAGTGATGCTTTAAAAAAGAAACTAAAGTAATCATTGTAAGAAGTTAGGCAATACAATAAATGCTACATAAATGGTCAACACCTAATTTTAAAAACACATAACATGAAATGATTTCATGATATGAGAAATAAAATTTTTTTAATTATACTTTGTAAGAAATTCATAGTAATCACAGTCACCATTACTCTAGATCAGTGGTTCTCAAACTCTATAAAGTCTGAGCGCACTTACAATACTACAGATACTTGCTGGCACACTGTATACAAAATAGGACTAATATGTTATAATTTCATGCAAATCTGTTCAAATAGGCGTGATTTAACTGGTATTCTTTTAGTAAAGTTCATCATTTTAACAACTTGATCTAAGACCTCTTAAATCCTCTCCTAATATTCTTGACATCAAGGCCTCTCTATGAAGGAAGCAATGAGTTACAATAACATTTTCGTTTTGTTCCTTTATAAAAGATACAAGACCCTTGTTGCAGCCTATCATAGAAGGGGCTCTATCTGTGCAAATGCCTACACACGATTTCTATGGTAACTGCCATTTATCAAGGTAGTTATTCAGGATGTTAAAAATGTCCTCACCTTTTGTAGTCAGACTTAATTCTTTGCGCAAAAGAAACTGATTTGTTATTTGATTTTCGTTAATGAAACGAATGAATGCTATGAGTTGCGCCTTGATAATAATGTCGGTTGACTCGTCAACTTGCAGTGCAAAATCAGAACACTGGAGTTTATTACCACATACATTTTTCTCAATATCAGAAGACATTTCCAAAATATGCCTGTTGACAGTATCCTCGGACAGAGGTATTTAGCTTATTTTCATAGCTGCTTATTTCCTAACATCACACTGACAATCATTTGGCAAGCAGGCGAAGTAAGTGACTCACCCAAAGTATGAGCTTTCATATTCACTGCGATCAGTTCTGAGACTTGGTAAGAAGCAATTGGTTAAGAAACTTATTCATTTTTATGGGTGAATTATTTTTAACAAATACAATTATATCAACGGTAGTTATTCTGAAAGTTGTAAAAGGTACAATACGTTTACTCTTGACGGCAATTCACAAGACACAACACGCCCACTCACCAACGCATGTTATGCAACCATGCCAGTTGCCACATGATGAAAGCTAGTGCCGGTGTTAGCATGCCGTTCCAGCCGTTTGTTACGTGTGTTAAACGCATAAAGAAATTGTGGATCAGATGCTAGTTACAAGAAAAGTAACTTATAACTATCATAATAATGTTGCAACCACACAAGCCGAGTGTTCGTAAAGAAATGGTATAATATAGTAACTTAGTATACATTTGCTTTTCATATCTGGATAGATTTTTTACGAAATACTACGATGCACACCTGGAAAAGCTCTGGGGCACACCAGTGCACCCGGGCTCACAGTTTGAGAACCACTGCTCTAGATGCATGAAAGAGCAAGCCTAATTTATACCTAAAGCAATTGTTGATGCCAAAATATTAATTCTAGTTACAAAGTAAGGCATAGTGCTATTATATTGAAAAAAATCTCGAGTCATAATATTCCCCTAAAGAAATTTTTAATTTTTGCCTTTATATTTTTTATTAATATACATAAAATCAGGACAGTTAATTAACTGCTAAATTAATTTTCATGAACTTGGTATTTAAACTATTTAAAAAAAATTAAGTATTAAAAAAATACAAGCATAGATCTAAAAAGAGTTAATTCAATTCAATTCTATTTAATTTTTTTATGTTCAAAAAGCTTACATTTCTATGGCATTCAATAAGTTTAGATTCCACTGCACCAGACAGGACTCAATATAGCAACTACGGCCTTCCCAGATAGACACCCTGCCGGTGAATAAGCTGCCACCCAGGACTTGAAATGGATATGACCCAATATAAAAATTTCGAATCAAATTGGTTCAAATTGAATTTTTTATTTATTTATCCACATGAAACCATTATTTTCGGATGGATTTGATTTTACTCCATACAATTTTTATTGTTCTTGATATTTATCCAACCTGCAGAAATTCATTTGTTCTGAGTAAGAAATTGTTCTGAGTCAAAACAAAAAGTATCTCTCATAAATGATTTTGCTTCTTTTCTTCTTTAGCGAATTTTGAAAGATTATTAAGCTATTCCAATATGGAAATTTTAGAATTTTTAGGATACTGCTAGACAGAATATTGTTTCAAGCATCCCAGATCCCAAGGTTACCTAATAAACTTTATCATTTTTTGGTATGTGTACTATACTTAGGTATATATCTATCATCCTGCATGATAACTTTTGAATAGATTGAGGTTCAACTTGGCACAAAAATAGTTCTTGTCTAGTAGAAGGACGAGTTCACTGGCCAGAAAAATGTGGCCATGGGAAAATGGTGTAATTTTAATACAAAACTTACAAAGAGTTCACAAGATTGAACTGTTTAACAAATATTTCAAGTTGGGTGTCTGTTTTTGTGTATTATTTCATTCTGAATTGAACATGGCTAAAATCAAATCTACAGATTCCACCGGTTTGCATAATTTGTTTAGAGATAAGAGGATTCATTTCACAAGTGTTTTTTAAAAACAATTTTTGAGTTGAAATGGAAATAATGCGAGTTAAATTCACAAATCCATAGCAAGTAAACTATCTTAAATTTTTATTCGAAGTCAAAAGTAATGTGCTCACTCTAAACTTAACTGAGGGCAGGGTATTTATCAAAAGGGGTTCGCAGACCTGCCAACCTCAGTAAGAGCAAAATCCTGCAATATTCTACCGTGCATAAAATAATCAACATAACGACATAACACAAAACAATTTAGTAAAAAATTATAATAAATGAATTATAATGAATATTTACTTATAGTTTATAGGATCTCTTTAATAATATTACATAGTTCAAAATATTCCCTTACTGTTCAGCTCATCTTGAGATTGTAACATTAAACAAAAGTTATATATTTGAAATTTGTAATCATACATTTTAATGTACATCATATTTACACTAGCAGGGATCCCAGCAGTCTATATTTTGTGTACTTCTATTTCTTTATAATGTTTGTTTTAATTAATTGCAGAAAATCTTGGAATTTTTGTAGCACTTAATGTAGCTGATTTTGCTCTTTTTAAAAATTCATTGTCAAATCGCTCTTCATAACAATGTCCTTGTGGGTTCGATTTGAATATTAGCAAATTTTCTAAGGTTTCCCTTGATATGGATGACCTGAACTGAATAGATATTTTTGTTATGTAACTAAAAATCCTCTCGCATTCTGCATTACTGTGAGGGATTGTTAAAACCAGCATTATTTTTTTACGTTTCGGAATCCGGTAATAATAGTTCCATTCCGGAAACCTGGAAGATGCATTAAAAATCCAGCATTGCCGGGATAAATCCAGAAAGTTGGCAGGTCTGGGTTCGTAAATTTTTCCTTTGGCTTCAAAGAGAGATAAACTTGCAAATGGACATTTCAAACTCTGCAGTTTAGGACCATGTAGCAAGGTGGTTTAATATACATTTAGTAACAGAAATACTTAATTTTCTAAGTTAATTACGTACATTTAATTTTTTAAGATATTAAAGAAATAATGTATTATTAAAACACTTTTTCATTTAAAAGGCAGAAAAATTAGGAGGAATTGGATTGGCCACATGAGATATTTCTAAAATCTAGAAAATCTGAAATAAGAGAAAATTGTAATAGTTCACACACCCTAATTTTTTTTTAATTTTATTTATTGGAAAAAATATATCAAAAAGGGGTAAGATAAATTTTACCAAAATATTCGATGCTCATTTCATATACATTCAGAATCTTAGCATTTGCAAATAATAAAACACAATCATACACTTTCAAAAATAATGTTAAAATAAAAACTTTACAGAAATATTCACAGTGTTAAAGATATTATTTTTTACATTGCCTTACTTTAAAAAATTGGTTTGACATTAATAAAAATTATGAATCAGTTTGGAAAATTAATCCTAATCTTTGTCCTAAAAGAGATATGAGATGCCTATTGATAAATTTTGGATGATTCAGAAAATTTTTGATCAAATCACAATAAAATGAAATTGTCATAACTATTAGTCCGGTTAATATAGACATTTAAAATAACAAAAATTCCAGGAGAGCCAAATATTGGTGGAGAGCTGGGGTTTACCATTACAAATAAAGTTTTAAAAATCCCCATCGATCCTATGTGTGCTTCAAAAGTTATTCGGGGTCAAAAGTCAAAATTTGAGGTTTTTTGGATTTTTCTCGAAAACGGTAAGTTTTATCAAAAAAAAAACCTCAAACCAAAGTTGTAGATCTTAAAATTCTCTACAAAAATGGTCTTCATGATTTTTTTCCTAAGAGTTACCATTCCTGAGATATCGCGATTCTAAGAGTCACATTATACATGATATGCACACATTTCCACGCCACCTGTGAGGTAGTGTACTCGGCGCGTTTTTTTTTTTTACCATGGTTTCCCTAGTAGGCCTACTCCACTAACTGTCATGACAATTTTAAGATAATTTAAGGGAACAATACCCGTCAAGTTCTAGATATTACCTCATTATTGATATTGATTATTGATATTGCTATTGATTATTGGGTTAACTATTGTTTTGATTTCTTTAGATATTTTAATCAGATTCATACTCTTGAAAGTCTACTTCAACAGTCATGTCTTCTTTGATTTCTTCTTCTTCCTCTTCCTCTTGCTGGATGTTCATCAATTGTTCAAATGTGGCTGAGTCATTGGTCTCTTCATTAAAATCACAGGAATCTTCCTCTATTGTACTCAACTGGACATTTGAGCAAGACTGACCTTGGCAATTGGTACACGCTGGAGAACACAGCAACCCGACTTTTTTACAGCCACATTTGGCACTACAACATTTTTTGCAATTGCAAAAAATAGTGTTGAGGAGTTTTTCTGGAGCAGGTGGGAGTAAAGTTTGAATCAGTTCCAGAGTATTATCTATCAATTTACAACCCCAGTCTTCTGGGTTCAGTTGATTGCCTAGCCATGTTTTAACTTGATAGTATACTCGATACAAGTGTTGAATAGCAGATGCCGATGTTGGAGGAAGACATGATAGTTGTACTTGTTTCTTGTTTCGCGTATTTTTTACAAAAGTTAAGTATCGGTATTTATCAATGCAAGTAATTTTTTTGGAGCTCCATAAACCGCAAGAAGAAAGCGAATTCCTTCCGTAATTATTGTTTGAGGTGTGGAATCAATTTCTGTAAATACTTTAGTGCAGTCAATCAAATCTTTGTTTTCGAATAATTTAAATACTGACGTTTTGCCCCCTCTGTACATTGCTGACGAAGTGTCGCAGCCGGTTATCGCATGTAAAAATGAAATATAGTTTTGGCATTTGGGATAAGCAGATAAACTTTTTGAAGAATATATTTCTGTTCGCTGTTGAGCCCTTCCAGGTTTCAGAAAATAAATAATTTTATCCATTGGAGTCCTTGCAGTAAGTAGTACTAACAAATCAACATCTTCACCAACTACAATTGTAGTGTTTGTTGCATTAAATTTTTCTATTGCTGTTTCAATTATGAGGACATCTGCATCATTTTGAGCTTGTTTCACTGCAATATTTGCAGCTGTTAATTGGTCACTTAACATGGAAATGAAACGAGATTTATTATTAATGTTAGCGAAAAATTGTTGTTGATTCGCTAGAACTGTCATAAATTCATCAAAGATAATCTCGGAACCCGATGATGTTTTTGTAGTTCGACGACGTTGTCCTGCAGCTTTAATATTCTTTGTCGAGTCACTGTAGCCGTCAAATACTACCATCACTGTAAGCCCATAATGTCTGCGTAGATACTGAACATATTTATCAAAAATAACACTAAAGGTTTCTTCTTGATCCCACACAACGTGATGTAGTAGGTATCCTCCATCAATAATGTAAGTAGCGTTTGTACGATCAACCTCAGTATTGACTGATTGAAAGCAATCGTAAATTGCTGACTTTGTTATTTTACGCATTCCAGCTGCATCGAAGAGTGATAAGGGGTAAGGGGCTAATTCATACTTAAAAAATTTTTCAATCTCATCCTCAAAAGCTTTAGTGATACTCATGCGTTGAAATAATAATACAGGATCTATAGCTACTTCTTCTTCGTGAACTTTCACGGTGCTACTCGCTAAAAGAGGGAGTACTTTTTCAGAGCGTTTTAATTTTATATTATTAAATGTTTCACCTGCCATTCTAGACATGGAAGCAATCCCAACTTCACGAGCTTTATGGCAATTAATCTTATCGTCACCAACAACTCCAGAAGCAATAGATACCATTTTGTTAATTTTAGGAAAAGGATCATGTGATGAAAACCAGTCAAGAAGTTTTTTAATATCTTTAGCATCTTTTTTATGCCGCGAATCACTTGCATCTACATGCTAATCTGTTGTGTCCATTTGAACATTAGCAAGAACTTCCAATCCCTCACACACAGCATTCATTGCATGCATTCCGTAAACCCATTTACTTATCACACTTTCTTTCGTACTTCTTCCTCGAGAAATGCCCCCATCTGTTTTCATAGATTTCATCATCGATTGTTCAATAATCATATCTGTTGAAGTTCCACAACAAAGTTTATCAGGACACCGAACAGTAAAAAATCCTTCTGTAAACCTTTGATAAACACTAGGATCCATTACCTCGTTCAATTGAAGCATGTCTTGTAAGTATAAGTGCGCAGACTTAGCATAAGGTAAATGCCCAGATGCATGGAAATAAGGCAGCATTTCTTTAACGAAGTTTAAATGTGCTTGCCAATCTCCCATACGTTCTGCTCTTATAAACACCTTTACAATGGACACCATCCGAAAGTATTGTACCCATAATTGTGCGGTTGGCCCTCGTTTCTGATATTCAATTAATTTGTTATTAAACTGATCAAGTAATTTTCCACATATTTCCTCATCTTCTTCAATGTCATAGTATGAAAGAGTGTTATTTAGAATATTTTCCACAGTAATAATAAGATTTGCATCCATTACATCATCAATAGCGACTTCTTTTAATATTCTTAAAGCTAAAGTGAGTTGAAGTATTGTATGAGCTCGAACTGCTCTCGCGTAAGCATGGCCATTAAGCATTTTCTCTAAAGACTTAGGTGCATAAACTTCAGCGAGTACTTCCTTTAAAGCACTTCCTTGCATAATATAACCGATTGCTCCAAAAAATAACATAAGCAAATGAAATCCTCCTAGTCTTATTATAATCTTCAATACTTCAGATCCTTCAGGTGCAGCAGATACAATCTCACGAGCTTTCACATACAGAGGTTGATCAAAAGTAATTATACATACTTTGAGGTTATAACGTTTAACATTCTCTAAAGCACAAAGTTGTGTATATTGTATTGTAATTACTTGCTGGTTGATGAACAAATGGCAAAAATGTAATTTTTGACTTAGAAAAATCTATAATATTACTTGTCACGCATTCAATGTAACCATTCCAACCAGGTAGAGAGAAATTTTTGTATTTGCCATAGAACCATGTCACATCAACTTTTTTTAAAAAAGATACTTTAGATTCACTTTCATAATCAAAATTTCGCACATTTATTTTGCTGTACCCAACCACGCCAGTGTTTTTATAGACCTGTATAGGTACATGAGCCTTTGTTGCAAAATCTTACGCTGAAAGAACTTCAGTTACTCGTGGCATCGGCTCTTCTTGTAATACTGAATCTTTGGGAGTCACAATTTGGATAATTCCTATTATATGAAGCGTATTATTACCGTCCAAATTATTTACATTAATGTCAGCATTGTCTGCAACGTATTGAATGAATGTGCCTGTTTCTGGTGGTAAAATATGAGGTGGATGACTGAAAACTGCTACTGATTCATAGTTCATTGTTTCACTGTAAGATGCGCATAAACCAAAAGACGAGAAAATTTGTATGAGACGTTTCGAACCAAATCGCCGATGAAAAAAACTGAAAGACCCAGCTGTAGTTTAGATTTAAAGGTTCTAGGCCGAACATCAGTCTTGATGTTCGGCTAATATTCGTACAAACTAACTTTAGATGATCTAAATTATGACGCTTGTTTTTTAAAATGACTTGTTCCAAAAAATATGACAATGATTCGGGAATATCGTTATTTATATCTTCGAACATTCTACCTGGTGGGGGGTACATAGTATTATCGAAAACGCAAGATTGAATATCTTCACGAACAATTGCTGCCGTAGCTTTCAAAGTTTTTAACCGCTTGTCTTTTTCATCCAAGTGTTTTTTATCAGACCAGACTTGACTTAAAATATCTTGGTAATTGTCAATAAAACAAATAAATGTTAATTTTTCAGGCTTCTCTGTAATAATAATTCTACTGCCATACTTCAATTTCAATCGTATTTTTATAGTTCTGTCATCTAAAGCTCCATCTTGACAAACATTCTTCAATTCATCCAACGAAAACTGGCAATCATCACTCGTTTCTATGAATTGAAAAATTTTCTCCATCGCAGAGTTTACAGTTTCATCTTGTGGACGGCCAATTTTACCACCAGCATTAGGTTTTAAGAAAGATTTGTAACAACTGTCATGGTATTTTGCATCAGCAGCGACTAAATCATACTCAAAATTAATACGATCAAGAACAGCCTTTGAAACATCATCAGAACGATCTTTAGCTAATTTCAACAGGGATTCTTTGAATTTTAGTGTAGTCACGTTACAAATTTTTTTTCAAAGATGCTGTGCTTTCTTTTTCTCAGTTTCTTCATTGGCTTCATTGCCACAAAATAAACAGTATTTTTTAAAACAAAAATTTGATTCACTTACTCGCGTTCTAGTACGAGGTGGACTTATTTTTGAAGTACTAGCCTGTTCCTTCTCACGTTGTCTTTTTACTGCAGCGATTGAAGTTTTGCGGGTGTATGATTTTCTGCAATCCGCGTGTATTGTAACGGATTTTTGAGTTCTTAAATACTCAGTAAACTCATCACCTCTCGCAACACTAGCCTCGATTAAAGTTGCCATTCCACGATCAACCACAACTGTTTCATCTGCAGTTAAAAGTTTATTGCAAATAAAGCAAAACTGAGACTTTTTTCGAGCTATAAAATAGCACAAATAACCTAAATGGTAGACGCTTGTAATAAGTACGTATAATCACTTGAACTGAACCTTTAGCACTAAAAGAAACAGGTATATAAAAGATAGTGCTGATATCTATCGAGTATAAAAGAAACAAAAAGAAGGAAAATTTTGGTTTGATTACAGACATTTATCTTTTGAAAGTGGAAACCACAGTTGACAAAAATTACGTTCGTGCATCGTAGAACATTCTAAGTGGGAAAACTCGTATATGGGGTACTCGAAGTACTAAGTGGGAATACTCGAATAACTTTTGTAGCACACACAGGATCGATGGGGATTTTTAAAACTTTATTTGTAATGGTAAACCCCAGCTCTCCACCAATATTTGGCTCTCCGGGAATTTTTGTTATTTGACCACTATTTTTATGTCTAAATTGACCGGACTATATGTAATAAAGCTTTATGATTCTAAAGAAATTTGTCATGTCAAATTTTTCGAGAATTTTACTTAATCACCAATTTATTTAATCAGATTTATCTCCTCTTATAATTTTCAGTTTTCTTCAGGGGACACATTAGTCTAAAACAAAACTGTACTATGAACAACAGGGTAATAGAGTTGGTTGGTTGGTTTTTTTTTTTTTTTTTTTTTTTTTTTTTTTTAAATGGACGACAATTAGACAACTATCTTTTTTGAAAATGTGAAAAGCATTAGGAAGGTTGTTTGAAAACTGAGGTCTTAAATGAGAAAGATGCTTGTTTATGATTTAACTTATAAGGACAGGCTATAATGCTCTGCTAAAATGACCAACCATGAACACTAAGTAAAATATTTAAATTTAATCAAGCAGATTTTATGGTGTTTTTCAAAATGTTAAGAATATTCTCCATGTCTAAGGCACTCATAATAAAATAATGCATTAAGTAATAAAAGATATATGTAAAAAAATTATTATTTTATCAAAATTCGCACAATAAACAAATAAAAACAGACTTTCATATAAGCTATGGAGAGTCATAAACATAACATACCTAGTAGGAGCCAAGCCATTTACATGCAAGGAATTCTGTTGTCCATCATTACCTAGACCAGAATAAAAAAATAAGCCTTTTACTACACAAAAATTTTAAATTAGGAACATTAATTTGAATTCCACTGTCTTTTAATGTAACAAAATTCGTAACCATTCCTCTAAATCAGGTGAGTATAACATACGGCCCAGAACCACATACAACCCAGCAGCAATTACTCTGTGGCCAATGAAACCTTTTGTGAAGGCCCATAATATTACAAAACTAAAAAATACAGATTATTTTTAGACTTATATTACAAAAGGAATATATAAGAAATGAATATTAATATTTATTGAACTTATAAAATAATCAGTAATTTATTTTTTATTAGATAAAATATTTTTCACTTTCCCATCTACCCTATATTTTTGCAGCCCACAGCAGCTTCCAATAAAGTAATAGGGCCCTCATCACATTTCGATTTCTGTAGGCTTGCTCTAAATAATACTTTACAATAAAGGGAAAAAAAAGATTTGCATATATTTATTTATATAATATATATATATATATATATATATATATATATATATATATATATATATATACACATTACAAAACATATTTAATCATTACAGTTATTATAGAATAAACTCTATGGCATATTATTTTATAATTCCACTAAAATTTCAGATTCAAATTACATCTTTCACATCAGTTTTATAAAAATTGTTCTAGACCTTTACATTAAAATTACCAACAATTTAGACTTATTTCTACCAATGTAATAACCGATCATTTTGTTGACCAGCTTGGTAATTCTAGTGTTAAATTATAACTAAAAACTTAAAACACACATTTCAGTTTCATACTTTTGGGCAATTTTGAAAGTATAAAACCTCTCACATAATAGTTTAATAGAATTAGACTATAAGTGAGAACATTCAATTACAAAATATTTTTCCATTCTAACTATCCAACAATGTCAATAATAACATATCTACCTTAAATAAGAATAGAAAATTAAAATTGCAAATCATTAACTCACTTTCCTAAAGTAATGAAGTATACAACTGATTGTTGCTTATGAAGTATTTGATAAAATGTTTTTAAAAATTAAACCTAAAAAAAAAAAAAAAGTTATCAGTGATTATTAATACCCCCCCCCCTCCCCTGCTGTTTTAGCAAGCCACATCACATTGCTCATCCTTTAATGAGCCTTGCTGGTTTTTTTTTCTTTTTTTCAAGTTTTAAAATATGATTCTTTGATTTTTAACCCCAAAGAAAATCATTAATCATAAAAGGATTTTGCTCTCCATTCCATTATTCAGGGTTAGTATGCATCAGAATAGCCGAGAGGAATCAGGGAATATGAAACTGAATGTATAAAAGTTGTTAAACTAAATATATTTAGAATATTGAAATTACAAAGAAAGGACTTATATAAGATTTCCATGGCATTATTGTGAACTTTTTAAAAAATTTATTTTGATCAAAATATGTTATAATACATTACAAATCATTTGTAATACATTACAAATCATTTGTAACAGATAAAAGTCTCATGTCATGCCCAGGGTAACAGAGTAGAGGAGAGGGGAAAATTTTTTCTTAGGAAGCAGCTGACCCTAATCAGAGTGCAAGGCATAGGACCTAAAAATTTCAAAATATTCGATTATTTTTTATTCTCTTTTGTACATAAATAATTTTTATTATAATTATTTTGCAATAGTTACAAAATAAATAGTGCCGAATTTTTTTAAAGTTCGCAATTCAGAACATGTATACATATATCAACAGAATTAAAAGGATAAACAGCAAATTATATTTGAGTTTAAAATTAATATAAAATATTAGTTTTTTTTTTAAAATATGAACATATTCTTTATTCATATTCCAAACAAAACACTAAAAAAGTTAACTTCCCACCTAAATTCCTTAGAACAATAATAGCCATTATATAAAGACCAAAATAAACAATCAATTCTATGATTATTTCAACCCAATTTTTAATATCTTCATTCTCCATTATTTAAATTTAGAAAATACTTTATTTGAACAGACACACACATGAAATAAACGTAGAGAGACATGGAGAGACTTTTTTTAGTTTACTTTAGCTGAATTTCTAAGACAACCGCTTTTTTAGAATTTAACTTATTGCTAAAAAGGAAATGTTTACAGAAATCAACAACAGTTCCTTTTTAATAACTTTTAAACCATACACTAATAACATCAAACCTATTTTTCTGAATCTTAGTATGTTGAATGAATAATTTCTGACAAATATTTAAAGAATTGTTCTAGTATTTTGATAATATAAAAAAAACTATGATTCTGATATGTTCAATAACACAGCTTGCCATTCTACAACGTCTCGATGGTTCAACTTAACATAACAATAACACTAATGCTGCTCCACAATTATGAATTTGATTTCGGACGTTCATAGCAATGCAGTGTACAGTTGCAACCTAACAGTACGTATTTCTAAATTAATGTCTTAAATATTGCATATAAATGCGGTAACGTACAAATATATACGGTAACATAAATTCAACGCGAGAACTGAAATATAATGAATACATTCTCAAAATTGTCGGTATACATGTGTGTCAACTAGTAATTTTAAAAGTTGCTCAGGCTAAGTATGTAATTAGCAGAAACTAGTGATGAATACTAGTGAAAACATTGAGATTATGATCGCGCGCGTGTTCCACATTACGGGTTGTAGCTAGTCGCTCCTTGGAGAATCGGGACATTGCACGACTGAATTTCAGAATGTAAAGAAGGGCTTATTTAATACAATCACTTAACGAATTAAATTAAATTAGACACAAAAATAAACGTTGACATAACAGTCGCGCACGTTCTACTTTACAGTTTAAAACAACTCACTATCAGCGGATTTGGAGTAAATGGAAGGTTGAGCTTCAGAATCTGATACAGGATTAGATTTGATTTTTTTCTTAGGACTTTCGGGACGATTTGAAACTGCTTCACCATCCATGATTAGAATATATCAAAGTTCATAGAAATACGCAGAATACCAAAACTTTGTTTATATATGCAAACAGGCTTAACTGGATCCGCAAGATACAGTTAACTGAACGGTAAAAGTTCTTACAACTCAATCTGGCAACTGAATACTGTCACAGGGCATTTTTAAGACAGGGAAG